>AJWJ01000341.1:0-25170 GCA_000277445.1 Polysphondylium violaceum
AGTACATCCTAATTAAAACAAAAACAAAACATGGGATTATAATTTTGAGAGGGTGATTCTCTCGTATTTCTTTAAGTTTCATAACAACCATATGATTTTAAAAGTTGCCCCTATGATTGAGTCTGTTGTGTGGGATTACAGGAGTTTGAAGATTGGTAAACAAAAAAAAAAAATGGGGGTTTTCACCCCATTTCAAAAAAAACAAATGGCTTTACTTGTTGTATTTTTCAATAGAATTAGAACCACCACAACCACACATCTCTTTAGAAAAAATGTTTCCCATTTCAAATTTTAAAACATTATTTAGATAGAGAAAAAAGAGATAAATGAAAATATACATAATTATTAGTATATTGTTATTAATAGTAAAAGATATAAAATCATATGATATAGATCCATGGACATCGTCGTGTCCTTGCTCAGATAGTAGTCTATGTAATCCTGTGTCTGTGGGTGAGAGACAAGAGTTTATGGGCTACTCTGTCAATGGCGGGCCAGAGTACTACAACAACTATGATTACTCAACGTTGACAAGCATTGCTTCGTTCTATGGACCCGTATCGTCTGATCTCGTGTGTATGGCACATGCTAAAAATGTGAGAATAGTGTATGCTGCCTATTACCCTATAGTGCAATTGGGCAATATGACGTATCAACAGGAATGGATTCAAAGCAAAGTAGAGTTGGTTCAGTCGACCTATGCCGATGGATTGAATTTCGACGTCGAAGACCCCATTTGGAAGAACATGAGTGAAATAGCGGCACTCTACACAAGTCTGGTTGCAGAGACAACCTATGTATTCAAGAAACTGAATCCAAACTACCAAATTACCGTAGACATTGGTTGGAGAGATTGTGATGATGGTAGATGTTATGATTATGTCGGACTGAGTCAAGCATCTGATTATATGATTGTCATGGATTATGACATGCAAAGTCAAATAATAACCAACGATTGTGTAGCAGGTGCAAACTCTCCTCCAAGTTGGATTATTCAAGGTATGCACAACTTTACTGGTTCTCTAGGAATTCCTGTAAACAAGTTACTAATGGGTTTACCTTGGTATGTGTACTATAGTATATGAATAGATAAATGATGATATAATATAATATAATATTATATCATCATTTCAATAAACACAACATACTAACAATGACAATGAAAATGACAACAAAACAAATAGGTATGGATATTCTTATCAATGTATAGGATCAACAGCAAGTATAAATAACACAGTTTGCCATTTAAAGTTGGATCCTTATCTTGGTGTAAACTGCAGTGATGCTGTAGGTAGTGAAATTGATTATGGTAAAATTATGAATATCATTGCCAATAACACAATAGAAAAATCAACTCCTCAATGGGATTCAGTAAACTATTCACCATTCTTTAATTTCAGAGCGGATGATGGTACTATTCATCAAATGAGATATGATAATCCAGCATCATTGTCTAAAAAGGTACAAATTGCAAAAGATCTAAAACTAAGAGGTGTAGCTGTATGGAATATTGATGAACTCGATTACCAAAACAACCCCACTCAATCCTCTGCAATGTGGAGTAGTTTGAATGGTTTTTTTGAATAAAATAATAAAAAACTAAAATGATAACACTCTGATCTAATCACTCTAGTATTCAATCATTGTGATATTGGTGGTATTTGAATTTATCGATTTTAAAATTTTTTTTTAATTTTTTGATTTGTTTTTTGATTTGCAACAGTTTTTATTTGTTTATTTTGACAACACTCTGATAATGAATGAAAAGAGTTCTCAATGGAGAATAATAGTATAGAGGATGACCAAGAATATGTAAAATCCTATAAAAAGTTTCAAGCATTATGTAGTAGTTATTGTTTACAAGATATAAGAGGTTCATCATGGCATATACAAAAGATATCACCTTTATTAAATTTTAATAATAGTAATAGTAAAGATACAAGTGATAATAGTAGTATAAAGTATCTATTTAATCTATCTAAAGATTTAAATTCATATATATATGGTCAAATTCAAGAGAATGTAGTTTTACGTATCGAAATAATACCCGTTAAAGATAGTGATACTTTGGATCATGAAGATGATGATGAAAACGATCCAGTAAATCAACATTCGATCGGTATTTTTATCTATTCTTATAATTTAAAAAGTATGTGTTTTGGATATCTTTCTCTCAATATACCTGTTATCCTAATTTTCTCTCTTTCTCCTCTAACTATATAATTGTAGAGAGCGCATCGAGTGTTACTAAAATTATATTAGTAAAATTAAAAGAAGATTCAAACAAAATAAAATGGTTTCACGATGGTACGAATAACAAAGATATACAAAACAGTGATAATATTGAAAATGATGATAGATTTCATTCTTTCAATATGTTGTTATTTCAAGGTAGTCCTTTTATTCAACAAATAGTATCTCAATGGCTTCAAATTAAATTTAAAGCATATTGTTCATTAATATATTTTGATTCTTTTTCAATCTATAAACTCACTGTGAACTGGGTCCAAAGACAATTGGAAATCAATCATTCGGAAATTGATTCTCAACTCTTGCATATGATTTTTTCAACCACAAATCTTTTACCAAGTAATAATCAAAGTACTAGTAATGACAATAATAATACACCAAATCTATCAAATTTGGAAACGATAACTTTGGATATACCTGGGAGTTCATTAAAAACCATAATTTCAAAGTAATTATTATTATTAATATTTATTGATATTACTTTGTATAATATTTTACTAATTTAATAGTAACTTATAAAATTAGAATTAATCATTATTTAAAATACAATAACCATTCAAAGGGAGTATCAAAATATGATTTATTCTTTACAGCCATAATGCAACATTTTGCAAGTTTTTTTAATTTTACACTCGATAATTGTCCTCTGGTGCAATCGGGAACGTCGATTGCATTGATAGGTGTTTCTGGGAAATTTAAAATTTATTCTCAAAATGTAACTCTAGTACTGACTGATTTAGTGGAATATATTCAATAATAATAATAATAAAAGATACTATATTGTTTGGATTGGTTTATCTTACAATTTTAATTTTTATTTATATAAACTCTATATTATATAGAGAGAGATAGTTATTATTATTATTATTATTATTAATTATTATATTATTATTATATTATTGACCTTGTGGATTTGGAGGTGGATATTCCTGCAATGAAGCTTGAATTTGAGCTTGAATAGAAAGATGAGAGGTTGGAGAAGTTGTTGCAGCAGCAGCAGCGGCAGCAGCAGCGGCGGCGGCAGCAAGTTCTTTTCGAGAGGGTTTTCTAGTTTTTCCTCTTTCTCGTTTTGGTTTAGCCGGTGGAGGTGTTGGTGTGGTGGTTGTTGGTGAAGAGTTTAGAGGTGGAGGTGGAGTTGTTACAACATTTGTTGGTGTATTGGGTGGTATTGGAGATGGTGTATTGTAAACTGGTTGTTGGGGTATAGGTGAATTTACCATGTTGGTTGGTGTTTGTGGTTGTGCGACACCAGTGTTATTTGGAATCAATTGTGGATTATTCATACCAGTCATGTTGATATTCATATTCATATTCATGTTTGTCATCATATTCATTGGCATTTGTGGTTGATTTTGTAAATTCATTTGAGGATTATTGTTATTATTAATAATCATTGGATATGATTGAGATTGAGGAGGTGGTTGTTGTTGGATATTGGATTTTACAATTGGGGGGGATGGAATACTACCAGGTTGCATTTGATTAACTCTTTGCTGTTGTTGCTGTAATGCCATTTGTTGAGCAGCTTGTTGTTGTTGTTGTTGTTGTATTTGTAACTGCTGGTATTGCTGTTGTTGTTGAGGTGTAAAGTTTTGAATATTCATTTGTTGTGGCTGTTGTTGAATAACTTGCCCTTGTTGTTGTTGTTGAACAGGCCTTTGGATTTGTTGTTGTTGATTATTTGGATATCCAATATGTTGTTGTTGAGGAATACTTTGAATAACCTGTGATTGTTGTTGTTGTTGTTGAACTTGTTGACCTTGTTGTTGCTGTTGTTGGGCAATTTGATTTTGTTGTTGTTGTCTTTGTAATTGTTGTTGTTGCTGTTGTTGTTGTTGTAATATCTGTTGTTGACGTTGAATATGAGCTTGTTGTTCTTTCTTTTCTCTAATAAATTTAGTTGTGGCCAACAATGCCATCTTGGAGGCAGATTGCGAGGTCATTTTATCGGCGACTTGGAGCACCAAATGAGAGCTATCAGTGTTTACTTGACTTTGGACTTGAATAGCCGTTCCTCTCAAACCTGGGAACTTGCCTTGACTCAACGCCAATTTCACAGTGTCCAACAAGGTAAAGGTAAATGGTTTATCAACATTTGGCACAACAGTTGCCACAGGGGGTGACTGAGTCTTGCTACTGCCGGCACCAGGGCCACTTGATGACTTGATAATGTCGTATCTTTCGCAACATTGTGCCTTGGTTCTCTTGATTCTCGACACTTTGGAGAACTGCGAGTTTGAAAGAATAAAGGCAATGAAATCCCAGTTTTGGCCATACAGCTTGACATTGTCCAAAATGATGGCATCCTCTTGGGCACTCCAGGGCGGACCCAAATCATTGATGGCAGTTGCCGACGATGGATTTGTCAAGCTATTGTTTTGGGCGCCACCAGATGATAGGACAGGCGTTGATTCTTCAGATTTATTAGATTTCTTTCTAGTGCTCGTGTTGGACTTTGAGGTACGTTTCTTGGGAGTTGTAGATTCATTGTGAACACTGTCTTCATCTTGCGACGAGTCTACTCCATTGCCTCTGAGCAAAGTTTCTTCCAAATCACCAGCCAACTCTTCAAACTCTGCATCGGAACGATCAGAAGCAGAATTGAGTCCACTGCCCGTCACGATAATATCATCGGGCACCAATCCTCTACCATGTTTATCCTTTCTCTTTTTGTCAATAGACAATGGTGAATTGGTGGCCGATGTTTTGGCAACATAACCAGAGGAAGGGTAACCACTATTACTACCACTACTACCAGATTTCTTTAGCTTTTCCTTCTTTTCTCTTGCTCTCTTTTCCTCTTCCAAACGTTTTTCGCGTTTGTCTTTTTCCTTTCTCTTTCGGAGTAGTGCTCTCTTTTCTTTTTCCTTTTCTTTGGTAAATTGTTTGGAATAGACATACTGTTGAGCAATTTGTTTTATAATCTTTCCTCTCTTTAGCTTTGATAATGACGGTCTGGCAAAAGCTTCAAATGTGATCATTGGGGGTGAAGGTGGATATAAATAATGATAATGTTGGTGATAGTATTCATCTTGATCTTTTAATACCTGTTCAAATAAAGATTCGGGAAGTGGTTCTTGCATGGGTGGAAGAAACCATTGTTCTGAAACTGTATCGGGATCTGGTAAATATTCAAATAAGTCACCAAATGAAAGCATAAGAGAGGATTGAAACTCTTCATTATTTATTCCACGTAACTCAAAAAAAAGCATTTCTTGATTTTCTTGTTGTTGTTGTTGGTCTTGTTGTTGTAGTTGGTGTTGTTGATCTTTATCTTGTTCTAAACTTTTACTATAATATTTAATATGATTTCCATTAATAATAGTTAATGGAAGATCATTCTTTACTTTATCTGGACTTGTACCGCTAATTATATCTCTTGTCGCTGGTGTTGCCTCTGTCTCTGTTGTTGCTGTCTCTGTCATTTCACAATCATCATTATTATTACTATTACCATTTGGTTCATTATTATGACTACTGTTATTATTATTATTATTATTATTATTATGATTACTATTTGATGGAGATTTCTTATCATCTTGATCTTTATCTGTTTGTTCATTACTATTATTATTCTGTTTATCTATTGTATTATTATTATCTTTATCTTTATCATTATCATCATCATTCAAAACAAACATATTGGTATCTTTATCATCGTCTTTGTTGTCATCATCATCATTATTATCATCGTCGTCATCGTCTAATTTGTTTTTGTTTGGAATAAACTTGGATTCCACTGTATAACTAGACATATTTTCAGATAATCTAAGAGCAAACTTTTGAATTGGATTCAAATAATCTTCAACCAAATCCTGTTCATCTTCAAGTCCAGTTGGTGTAGTTTGTTGTTGAGCATCAGATTTTGAATCATCTTGAAATTCTGAAAACTCACTATTCTGCTCTTTGATAGCATTCTTATATGCCAATACATCTGATTCATCTTCTGCATTTTCAACTGCATTCTCCCATTCTTGTTCAGTGATATTTTTATTCTCAATACTATAGTAATAGATCGATAGATGGTTGATGGGGTTAATATCTAAATCATGGTCATCAAAACAACATGTATACATACCTTGAATTCTTAACTGGTAAATTCTTGAAAAAGTCTGTTGTAAACTCACCAGCTTTAATAACCATGTTGTCCAGTTGTCTCTTTTGATTGGATTTCTTGAGAATGTTTTCTTCAATGGTGTGTTCAGTAATGAGACGATAGATGTTGACCTCTCTGGTCTGACCAATACGATGACAACGGTCTTGAGCTTGGGCATCCATCGAGGGATTCCAATCAGTATCGTAAAAGATAACGGTATCGGCACCGGTGAGATTCAAGCCCAAGCCACCAGATCTTGTCGAGAGGATAAAGAGGAATATCTTTGGATCCGAGTTGAATCTCTCTGTGAGCACCTGTCTTCGCTCGACTTTGGTGGAACCGTCCAAACGGAGATAGGTGTATCCGTGGAGATTGAGGAATATTTCAAAAATGTCCAACATGTTTGTCATTTGCGTAAAGATGAGAGCACGGTGGCCACCAGATTTCAGCTGACGGAGGAGGAGGTCGAGTTGTTGGAGCTTGCCACAGTCCCATTGAATCAGTCTTTTATCGGGGAAAAAGAGCTTCATACGTTGGAACGAGGGCTGGAAGGCGTCAAAGCTGTGTTGGAGGCCCGCGAGAAGCGCTGTTTCATTTCTCGTCTGTTCAAGTAACTTGCCCGGCGATTGGTGGTATTGGACAAGAGTGATGGGTTGTGCTCTGCTCTTGGGAATGAGGAATGTGTAGTTGTTGATAATGGACACCATCTTGGTCTCTCTGTGACTGGGGAGCAATATCATGTTGAGCAGGGTGTCCGACACCTCCAAAAAGTTTTTGGGGTCGGCTGCACGACTGTGGATGTTGCCAACCCAATTTTGATTGCAAGTGACAGCTTTGACCAAATCGCGGCCATAGAGTGGTCTGTTTTGGTGCTTTCTTTGTTGATACTGGATTCTGTCCAACATCTCTTGATATCTCTGCTGCTCAAGGTCGTTTCTAATGTTTTGGTACACATCCAAACAAGACTTGGGTGCCATGATGGCGGCAGTGTTGATGGACGAATTGGACGAAGAGAGGGATGGGGTGGATACGGCGTTGTGATTGGTGCTGCCATTGCTACCATTGCCATTGGCATTGTTTGACGAGAGCTGGGGTGTGACCAAGGGCAGGTTGTAGTACAACAACGAGGCCTTAAACAGATTCAGCAGCTCACTGAATCGTGACTCTTTGGGAGTGAGGTCGAGGATGGTGTTGGTGTCTGATTGCGAGAGACTGCACTCATTCTCGTGGAGAGAGAGGTTGAGGAGACTCAAATTCATGTTGTTGATGGGCACATCGTCGAGGGCATTGACAATGATGCTGTCGCAGGTGAATGAGATGGCATCAATGTCAAAGGGCGAGATGATGGGACGCACCTCGTAGAGATCGGGGTGGTTGCAGACCTTACGAAGTTGCATGAGGATATTAATGATGCTAAAGAAACTGCCTTGTGTAAGCGTGGACTGAGTGGTGGCCGAGTTGATAAACTCTTCATAGAGGTATCGTTGTCGACGCGACAGCTGACAGGGGACAATGTGCGTGTACTTTTTGGGCATCTGCTTCTCGACGTCCTTTTTCAGACGTCTGAGGAGAAAGGGACGCAACACGGCGTGGAGACGCGAGATAATGTCTGTATTTACGTCGTCGCCGCCCTCGATCATGCCTGTGACGGGGTTAGAGAACCAGTCTTGAAACTCTTTGTGTGACTGAAAGATATCGGGCATGAGAAAGTGCATGAGCGACCACAACTCCATCAAATTGTTTTGCAATGGCGTGCCGGTGAGCAAGAGACGACGCTCCGTGTTAAAGTGGAGCAACGACTGCCATCGCTGGGTCTTAAAGTTTTTGATATTGTGGGCCTCGTCGAGAATCATATAGACCCATTTCTTTCGTCTAAAGATCAACTGGTCCGACAAAATCATCGAGTACGAGGTGATGCAGACGTGGAAAGCGTTGGGCTTTGACCAGCCCTTTCTGTGCGCCTTTCTCTCTTTGCTGTTGCCGTAGTAGGTAAAGATCTTTAATCCCGGGCACCATTTCTTGAATTCCATTTCCCAATTGAACACCACTGACGAGGGCACCACGATCAAGTGTGGACCCCACACGCCCTTTTCAATGGCCAGATAGGCCAGCAAAGAGATGGTTTGAATGGTTTTACCGAGACCCATTTCATCGGCCAATATACCATTGAGATTCTTTTCATACAACGACACAAGCCAATCCAAACCAATATGCTGGTATTCTCTAAGCGTGCCTTTGAGTAGAAATGGTACCTTGGTCTTGACTTGCGTAGTCTTTAGCGTGAATCCAGTAGGTAGAGATACTTCCTTTGTCATCTCTTGCTCTGGCTCCTCTTCCTCTTCCTCTTCTCCCATGTCATCTTTATTTTCAATCAATGTTTGTAAATCCATTTCACTCTCCTTCATAAGCATTTCAATGTCTTCTTCTTCGTCTTCCTCTATATTTGAATCATATTCAGAGTCTTGGTCCTCATCCTCGTCTTGATCATCGTCGTCATAGTCATCGTCTTGATCGTCTTGGTCGTCATCTTCTTCGCCAAGCAATGAAGGATTTGCTAAAAGTTCTTTTAAGCTTGGTGTTGCTTTACTATTGATCACTCCACTACTACCGCCGCTGCTACTAGACAGCGTAGGAGAGGTAGTGTTGCTGCCCCGCAAGGTCTCTGCCAATTGACTCGAGTATTGCTCTGTCTTCCCTACAATGAGATCCAACTGCTTGTCTCTTTCCTGTTTCTTTAATTGATCCAGCGCCATCTTGTCCTTGTAGGACGAGAGCTTCTTGATTTGGTTCCAAAACTTTTTAATCTCTTTGGCCACACCTTGGGCAATCTTTTTCTTTCTGTTCTCTTCGTCACGCTGCTCACGCTCCTCTTGTGTGTGGATGAGGGTGTGGTAACGATTGATGTCCTTGCTGACGACCTTGAGTATCCTCATCTTGAGCTTCTGGTGTCTGATAAAGCCCTCAGAGACAATAGCCATCTCTTCCAACAAGTAGTCCCAGTGCACCTTGGGTCTGGGTGGTTCAGGCAACTTTATCAATTGCTTGTGTCCCCACATTCCCTGTTTCTGCAAATCATGTATTCTTCTCAATATTCTGGCATCCTCTTGTGCCTTTGACTTGATTTCTGCAGTCATTGGTGGAATATTGACAAACGCAGATGGTGGTGCAAACTGTGCAGACAGTAATCTACTTTCATCAATAGTCTGTACAATCTCTGGGACCATTGGTAGTGGTTGTTGTTGTAGTTGTTGTTGAATTGGTTCGTTTTCCTTGGGGAATATAGGTACTGAATTTGATTTGGTTTGGTCGGTTGAGCTTACTTCTTTTCGAAGCTTTTTGTTTGGTCTAGTAGGTGTTTGTTGCTGTTGTGCCACCATCTCATTGTTGTTTTGTTTTAATGGTGAGTCCAATGAAAGTGGTGTCATCTTATTTGATGTTGATGTTGTCGTAGTGGTGGTTGTGGTGGTGGTGTTGTTTGTTGTGTTTCTATTTGATAATGCAGGTGAAGGTAAATCAACTCCACTATTGCTGTTGCTGCTATTGCTACTGGGCAAACTCTGATCAAGATTGTCTAAAAACTCTTTGGTGTAGGTTTGAATAGCAAGACTACTACATAGGTCTGATACTGATTTGGGATCCAATTCTGATTTATCAAAGTCGACTAAATTGTTGGTGTTGTCTTTTTCCAGATATATGTATTCGTATATCTTGGATTCTCTCTGTTTGACCAGATCTATAATCTCTGCTTTATAGGTATTGATGTCGACTCCAATATCTGCAGTCAAGGTAGGCGATCCTATCGGTGATGCAGATACAGAGTTTTTTCTAGAATGACTATTTGATCTCGTTTTCTTTTGTTGTGTTGGTGTTGGTTTACTGGTGGCTGTTGTTGTAGTTGTGTTGATGTCTGGTGTTGAGGGTGGTGTAAGATTCTGTTGTTGCTGTGCTTGAGATCTACTTCGAGGAGTGCTAACAGGAGAAGGTGCCTCGCCACCCGACGAAGAAGTAGACAAACTTCTCTGTCTCTTGCTCTTGGGCGTGACGGCAGCTGTAGTTGTAGTTGTCGTAGTATTTATCTCGTCCTCTCCATCGATGACCATTGGATCATCAGCACTAGCACTTGACAAATCAACAACATCTCCACTACTACCACTACCTCCACTACTATCTTTCTTTGTCTTTTTAGTGGAAACCATTCCAAAGTCGTTATTGTGTATCAATAAACACAATCAATCGAAAGAGTGTGTGTGGTGTTGGTGTAGGTGTATATATGTATCTGTATATGTATGCGTATCTATCTATCTAAAACTATGAACCAAATATTAGTACAAGCGATGCATAAACAAACAACAACAATCAACACATACTATTGGATTTGTGTATGAGATCTCGAATGTAATGTTCCTCCTAATCTAGGAGACAAGTGAATTTGTTGTGTATTGGTAGTATATCTTGAGATATTAAAAGTGTATTGACAATACACAGCCAATTATATTATTATTAAATGCTGATGTTCGACAAAAAACAGTTGGAAAAATTTGAAAAAAAAAAACCAAAGTAAAATTTTTTTTTTTTCAAAAATTTGAAAGTGCAATATTTTTTTATTTTCAGGCGCATTCAATTTGTTTCATTGTAATGACATGACGCATATGAAATTAATTAATTAATTTCATATATCTATATAGATATATACAAGATATCGAGTCTATAGATTCTGAATTCATTTTATAAAATCCGAAATCAGAGGAGCTTAATCATATATACTATGTGTTGGAGATATATATACGCGCAGATATAAGAGACAAGATGTTGTTGAGCACTGTGTGAATCTGGGGGAGTGTGGCTTTCTTTAGTTTTTGATCAATCGATCGAATAATAATAATAATAATAAAATAATATCATAACGGAGATGATGAGCGAAACACACACACATATACCACAATTATAGTAACGTTATGAATCATCACAACACCAATTTAATTTTAAAAAAAACAATCGCTATCACCCTACCAATCACATAAAACAAATAGTTTTTTTTTGTGCACAATATAGTTTTGAATTGCCATTATTGGTAGGGGGGTACCCCCGAAACACACACCACAATATAAATGTGGGGTAAACTCTCTCCATTTTGGAAAAACACACACAATCACACCAAAAAAAAAATATTTAAATATAAACAGCAGGAGGAGCAGCTCATTCAATCATTATTATTATTTATTCATTTATTATTCAAATAGAGAAAGAGATCAACAACCACATCCAACCATCCATATTTTTTATCATATTATTTTATTTCTTGTTTTAAACACATACAATCAATCAATACTACATTATAAAAAATAATATGGAAAAACTGTTAACATGCATAGGACCATCATGCTCGACACTCTATTTGGATCCGCGTTCTCTGGATTGTGATCATATTTTGTGTTTTACTTGTTTGGAAAAACTGTATAAACCGGGCCGATCGTCGTATATCGTGTGTCCGTTGTGTGAGAAGCAGACACTGATTTTGGATTCGATAAGCAGTGATTTGCCCACGATCCCCTGCATCGAACAGGTGATCAAGCATTTCAACGAGCAAGAACTGCCCATCCCCATGCCCCGATCGGGTGCCAGTGTCGCAAAGACCACAACCACAACAACGACAAATACAGGTGGTAAAATCATATCTCCTCCGTTGAATTCAACGGACCAGCACAACAGTCCATCCACCAGTCAGGGAAGTCCTTCCAAGTTTTCCCTCGCTGGACTCAGCAATCTGGGCAGAAAGGCCTCTTTTTCCCTACTTTCGCCAAGATCGCCTCGAGGAAAGGAAAAAGAGTCACCCTTGAGAAATTCAAATACATCTGGTGTAAACAGCACCACGGCCAGCGCTTCGCCTCCAACTACAACTACTACGAATACAGGAAAAACTCTGTCACCGCCCATTAAAGCTACCGTCACAAAGGTGCCTATTAAAAGCACAATCAAACTGTCAACATCGCCTCTATCAACGTCACCTGTCCTCCAGGCCAAGGTGGTCAAGCTTCAGCCCAAACTCGAGGATCTCATGGTCTCAATCATTAAATGTCCCTCCCACAGTGAACCCTTGAAACTATTTTGCGAAAACTGCGACTCGTTGGTGTGTTTGGAATGCATTCTCTCGCACAACGGCCATCAGTTTATCAAGCCTCCCATCGAGATGGAAAAGAGGTTTAGCGAGGTCGAGTCCCTTTTTGACGCCATATCAATGTACCCCAACAAGCTACTAAAACAAAAACAATCGATTGAGCAACGCTACAATGAATCCTTTACGCAGTACAAAGACACCAAGAATAAAATCAAGTGCGACATTGACCAAATGATAAAGAATCTTCAAGAGAGACGCGACACACTCGAGATGCAGATGGACAAGGAATGGAATTTGCAAAAGGCTACCATGGAGGACCAAATCGGTAAGATCACTAGCAGCATAAATGAAATACAGTCCTCGCATCCGTTGAATCAGTATCTCATGGAAAGACACACATCGGGTCAATCGGGAGACAGCGAAAAGGTGTCTGCTTGTCTGCTCAAGAAATACGCCGATCTAAAGAAAGTCGAAGACACCTCGATTGACCTCTGCAACCAGGTGATCACCACCGTTGAGTGGAGATGGGAGAGTGAATTCCAGTTCCCACAACTCTTTACCACCGGAAGAAATGGCCAACCCACTACAGTCATCTATAGAAGCAAACGTAATGGTAGTAGCAACAGCAACCAATCAGTCATGACCACACCTCCATTAAATGGAAGTAACAACACCCCTCCAATGACACCAGATGGTAATATCAACCATACCACCAATACCCCCAATGCCTCCAAACAACTTTCCTCAACTCTATCTTGTTCAGTATTGAATCTCTCGGGAGGTATGCCTCAAATCAATATACAATCCAACCCTCTCACCAGACAAAACTCTGTCTATATCACCATCCCCTCATCTCCCCCAGCATCCAACAGCACCTCACCTTCTCTATCTTATCAAAACGGTAAATCATCGCCCAACGGTACTTTTATTGACACATCAGCATCGTCGTCTCCCCAAAAGATTCAATTAAAGAATCCAATCTATGGCAAACTATTGACGAGAAAAGACTCGACGGTGACTCAACGAAAATCATTTATCTATGGATTCAATCCCACTGGTGGAATTGATATATTTGATCCCAGCCAAAACAGATGGAGAAACTCGACTGCCTCTATGATCAACAAGACCTCAGAGTTTTCTTGTGTATTTGACAATGTGAATTTCATCTATAGATTTGGTGGCAAAGAAAGTCTCAATGAAATACACAAATACAGCCTCGATAAGGACTCTTGGCAAAAGCTCGACATCACAATCCCCACTCCCAGATACGCACACTATGCCCTCTATGACGGATTGAAAAACATTTATTTGATTGGTGGAAAATCAGCCGACGGACTCAATAGCAAGGTGCTCGAGCGATACGACATCATTTCCAAATCGTGGTCAGACCTAAAACCCATGAATCACGCCAGATCCAATTTCCACGCATTTTATCATCCAAACAAAAAATGCATCTATGTCGTCGACGGATACGTGTCCAAAGAGAGAAAATCCACTGTAGAGATGTACAGTATCGATCACAATAAATGGACTGTGATTGGCGAAATCAAACAATCGCGTTACTTTGCCAGTGTCTCGTTTGACGGATCCCGATACATCAACGTGATGGGAGGTGTCGATAGAGCCACCCTTAAAGACATCTCCTCGATGGAAAGATTTGATACACAAAACAACACTTGGGAGACTGTAACCAATCCATCTCCACTCTCTATTCTCACTAGCTCAAGTTCATCGTCATTGGTTAAATCATCATCCACCTCTTCCCTCTCCTCTCAATCCTCCTCCACATCCAATGGCACCACTCCCACCAAACAAAATAACTCTTTACTCTCTATTGAAAAGATTCAATTCTTTAATACAACTCTTTTTGATGGTGA
The DNA here is from genome assembly GCA_000277445.1 of Polysphondylium violaceum. NCBI lineage: Eukaryota > Evosea > Eumycetozoa > Dictyosteliales > Dictyosteliaceae > Polysphondylium > Polysphondylium violaceum. The sequence continues at coordinate 14,339 of AJWJ01000341.1, forward strand.
GCAATATATCTATTACTTTGGCATCAATATTGATGAAGTATGTCCATTACTCTACAGATATAGTTTAAGAAGTAAAAAGTTTGAAAGACTATCTACCTATAAATCACACTTGGATTTATTTAGTCAATTAATTCTCGTATTGAAATAAATTAAAATAAATGTCATATTTTCCATTATGCCAACTTTTCTATCAATACATTCATTTAAAAAACTAATTATAATTATTCATCAAGTAAATCTAAAGTTGGATGTATTTAAATACTTACTGTTATCTACTTATATCTATCAATATAAATATTTATTTACGACTACTACTACAATAATAATATTAATTTTCATCTTCTTCATCATTATTATCACCTTCAAAATGTAAACTTGGAGGATTCTTTAAATCAATATTATCTGATTTCCTTAATATCCAAATTCTTTGACCAACAGTCTCATATTGAAAACCATTTTTCATCATTAAATCAAAAAATATTCTAACATTTGACATCTTTCTCTTGTATGAAATTAACAAAAAACTATCTTTTCTTTCATCCATCAATTGCTTTAATGTTGATATCAATTTATCAAAATGAGAAACATCTAATGAATTGATAAAATTAGAAAATTGTCTTTTTCCTAACATAGAATGAAAATACTTACATAAAAGTATATCGCTAGCAATAACTATATCAAAATCATTCTTTTCTTTTGGAAATTCCTCTCCCCATGAGTCTATGTATTGTGGTATGCTGTTATTAATAAAAGTTTTTTTGTTGTTTATCTACTATGGCATTAATACTTACGAGGTATGTAATTAAAATGTATATCATTTAATTTTGAATTATATTCAATGTTTTCTTGGATTTCAGGATCATTGTAATCACTTGCAGTGACATTTAAACCAATTTGTTTTAGATAGATTGAAAGTATACCAGTGGCTGATCCGAGCTCAATGATCTTTTTGTTATTAAACACTTGAATATTCTTGCTAATATAATCTGCCATTGTAAATGTTGCTGGCCATATATAACCTGCATTTGTTGTACTATAATGAAACTCTCTAATCTTTATACTCTTTTGATTGATCTCTACTGTCTTTTCATCAAATACTTGATCGTTATTATTCTTACTATTCTCATTATCTGAATCTGAATCAGAGTTTGTCATCTTTGCAAAATCTGATAAATCAAATAAATCTGTATTAGCCATGTTTTTTTTATCGATCTCTATTATATAATATTGCCTCTAGTTGTTTTGAATCAAATAAAATGCAGAATGAAAAAACGAAAAATTGAAAAAAAAACAAAAAAAGAAAAAATTTCAAATAAAAGACTGTTTTACAACCTTCATCGACCATGGTACTATTGAAAAATTGGTCTCATAATCGTAGTAATACAACCATATGGTCTAAAGTTTTAATCATTGTTGACTTAATTAATTAAATTTTTGCAACTTTTATCTGTTGTATTATTATTTTTAAAAAACTATCCTTTGTGATAAAACAACATTTTTTGTTATAATGTTATCTCTAAAGCTGAGTTGTAGAAATACAAAAGTTTGTGAAAATGAATTAAGAATGATCTGAAAATAATTTAATGATAATTTTACTTAGTTTGTCGTTGAAAAGTGATGTATATTCAAAGAATGATATCACAATTTATTAAAAAAGAAATGATTGATGTGATCTGATGGGGTAATTCAATGCACCATTTTTTAATTTTTTTTACACAAATTTTTATTTTAGATGGTGGTTTTTATTTTTTTTAATTTCAGAAAAAATATGACCTCTTTAGGGGGGGTAATTTCGAAAATCAAACATTACTCTTCAACATCACCCATCGATAATATCACACATATTGTATATATATAAACAATAATATAGACATATATATATACAATAAGAGATGGGATTAAAATCACTGTTTTATTTATTAATTGTATTAACTTGTATTTTTTTGTATTACCAAAACAATGTAAATCCATTGTTTCAGCATCCTCGATCAAAGCCAATTATATTTGAAAAGTTTCATAGGAGTGTCGATACCAACAACATTGGCAACAATAGTAAAAAGACAACGGTTGCAACTGTTGGATACGATAACGATTTCTATAGACCTTTGATATTGGCCCACAGAGGATCGAGATATCTTTTGCCCGAAAACACTGTATTGGCATTCAAAACAGCCGTTGATTTGGGCGCTGATGTCATTGAAACAGATGTAAGATTAACCAAAGATGGTGTATTGGTGATACATCATGATAAACTTGTCGACAGAACCACCAATGGTGTTGGTGATGTCGAGAACCACACCCTCGAGGAATTGGTGGCACTCGATGCCGGATACAGATTCTCGCCAGACAATGGAACCACGTTTCCATACCGTGGAAAGGGCGTTAAGATTCCCACCACTCGTCAGATGTTTGAGCAGCTGGATCCATCGGTGCAATTGAATATCGAGATCAAGGAAAACGATGTTGCAGTTGCCGATGCCCTCTGGACTGAAATCGAGCGTGCTTTTGAAAGCAGTGCCCGTAAGCCCCGTTCCATTGTCGTCAGTTGTCGTTACTGTGTGCCTACACTCCACATTCGTAAACTTGCCGCTGAATACGCTGCCAAAAAAGGCCTCGACTCGCGCCCCATCACCACATCGGCCTGCGAGACTGATGCCACTAGATTTGTAGTGCTCTCGCAACTCTATCTCGCCAAACTCTACTACACTCTCTACCCCACCTTCCACTTTGAATCTTTCCAAATACCCACCAACAGTGGACCCATCCGTCTCGACACTGAGCTTTTTATCGATGCTGCCAATTACTTTGGCAAACACATTCACTACTGGGTCATCAATCACAAAGATGAAATCAACCGTGTGTTGGACATTTCAAACATTGATGGCATCATCTCTGACCGTGCAGACAGGGTTGCTCAAATCTATAAAGACAGAGGTATCTTTTCAAAATCACTCGTCATTCCCAAACCCCTTCCAACCAACACCACCGGCACCTATTTCATACCATCCATCGATATTGAAGAAGTTCACACATGTATCTCTCTAACCTGTCTTGCATTACAAAGAATTCATCATATCATACTCAGTATCATATTAACATATATAGCATACAGAGTATTTAAAAAATAATATTAATAATTGTGTAATAAAACATTCAAAACTTTATTTTATTTGAAAAAAGCCCCAGAAAAGCCCAGATATTTTTTTTTAAAAATATCATTTTTGTTGTCGTCAACATCATCTCTTTTCTTTAAAAAACATACATATAAATAATTATGAATAATAATAATAATAATGATATATATTTTTTCAATATATATAGAAATGCCTATCTAAGGAAATATTTAACTAAGACTTTATATCAAGGTTCAAGATTAAATGTCACATTGGAATTTCTAAAGAGAAAAAAGGATTCATTATCGTATCTAATAAATACTCTACCAACAACAGGAATTAATATAGCTATCACTATAAATAAACAAGAGCAATGGAGTAAATTAATAAAAGAAAAAAACAATCCATATCTTTTACCCTTGAATGAAATAGAGTTGTGTGATATACATGATACTGATGCTAGTCAACTCCCTTCAAATATAAATTCCTTATTGATAAACTCTTCCTTGTCTTTGGAAACCAATTTTCCTAAACATTTGGATGCAAACCCATCAATTACAAGACTATCTTTTGAAGGCACGAAATTTGATATTACAACAGACATGATTCCTCACACTGTAAAGCAGATATCTTTTAATTGGCACAGGGGTATAATACATCCACATTCTCTGCCTCCAAATTTAGATACCTTGGTGTTGAAAGGATATTTAAAAGCATCCGATTACCAATTATTGCTACCAACAGAAAAATTAAAAGTACTAGATTATCAAGGTCCTATAGAGAAACTATTGTCTTTTAATTTAGATAGAGTACAGAGGATCTTGCTGAGTGTATGGTTGGTTATGTTTAATGAAAACTTGAATGAAACCATTGACAGACTGTACAGTGTACTGCCGTATATTGGCTCGAAATTCACTATAGAAAAACTAGAAACCAATATCTATTTCCCTACACTACTCAATCAAACAGCTATATACAATGATCTTTCATTATCAACACTATTGGGCCATTCCCTAAAAAAGTTGGTATTAAACTACTATAGTGATCCAATTACTGTAAAGTTACTCTTACCGAGAAACATTCAAGAACTTTACTGTCGCTCATGGGTCATTGAAAAAGGTGCGTTGCCACCCAACCTAAAGACACTATATATGGCAAGTCCACCTCTATGTGAAGATCGATTTGATGTCTCTCTGTGCAACTCTATTCAAAAACTCGTGATTCTCTCAACAGTGGGTCGAGATCCTATTAACAATGGACCCCCACCTGAATTTCAAATGCCATCGTCACTAGAATCTTTTGGCGTTGAATATAATTTTGTCATCCAAGAGCAACATCTTTTATCACTACCCAAATCATGCACAAAGTTATCTCTACATTCACCGGCCAACCCTGTACCATATAAAAACTTTCCCCCACAAATCAATGATCTGGCATTTAAATTTATTGTTGAGACTGCTTTTGATGAATTCCCATCAACTATTCGAGTCTTAAGAATACAAGATAAAACGACCACTCTAATAACTCTACTAAACAAAAACCTTTTGCCGCCATCGATTAAAAAGCTATATGTTTCCGATGTAATACAAAGTTTTCCATAATCTAGTCATACAATCAATATATTTCAAATATCTTTTTACTTGTTATTGGATATATCCAATTGATTGTAAAAGATTTCATTAATCAATCAATCAATTTAAATCATATATATATTCGTTTTTTGGTATTAAGTAAGTAAACTGTTTGATTTTGAAAAAAAAAAAACTCTTTTGGCTAACCAATAAAAAAAAAAAACTATAAAAATTCTAAAATATCTAATTGATTGATCAAGTATAGGTAAAACACAACTCTCCATTATTCAATCAAATGAGATATTTCTAAAAGAGTATTGATTACAAGTTTTCTCTGTCGGGTACAAAGCAGAGTTGTGTAGTTCAAACACAAACTATGGTGCGGGTTTTTTGTCTTTTTAAAAAGTATTGGTCCTTGGTACCCACCCAGGTCTTGAAAAACTTTCGACTTGAATTTTAAAAAAAAAAAAAAAAACAATCACAACCAAAAAAAAAAAAAAATAAATACACCAAATAATCGCAGTTGTCCTTTAACACAGATCTAGTTTTTTTCTAAAAGAAATGAGCCCTCTGATAATGTCGTTTAGGGTATAAACTCTATAAAGAAAAATCGATAGAGAATGGGAAAATAGTTTGAAAATTGAATCTGGGAATTAGAAGCCCCATTAAATTGCTAGAAGCCTAATACATATAATCACGCACATTTGGGATTTTAGTCGTGCGAGGCTTTCTAAACAAATCTTAGGTATGTTGAGACGTTGTCAGGGGCAAAAATTCATTCTTTGCAGTGCTATGAAAAAAAAATTGCAAATTAATTGAAAAAAATAAAATAAAATTCAAAAAAAAAAAAGAGGATATTTTCAATCACAAATTTTATCTCGTTTGAGCAGATTTAAAATCTAAAGTGAAGACGATGATTTGATTGGCCTTCAAAGATTTTAGTTGAGTCCAATCACATTGCAAATGCTACCCATTAATTAATGTTTAGTATGCGAGGGAGAGTGCAGCTCATCTGCATTATAATAAAACTGTTGATAATCGTCATAGTACCGTTTTTTTTTTCTTTTTTTTCTCTAAAAAAATTCCGTGTCCTTCTTTTTTTATATCAATACCCTGTTGGAGCTGCTTATTGGACCTCTCTTTAATTTGGTATATTTTTTAAAAATTAAAAATAATTTTTTTAATATCTTGTCGAGTGATCAAGGATTCCTTTTTTTTTTTTTTTTTTTAAATGACTTAAAAAGCCCAAAGACCTTTAAATCAGTTCTACGGTTTTTCATTTGATAATCAATAACAAAGATATACAATAGTAGTAATTGTAATAAATAGATATATAGAAAATCACAATTTAATTCCACACCCACTCATCCAGAGTCTATATATATCCACACTTTCCATATATATTTAAATCTAGATATATTCTATTTTTAATTTTATTTTTTTTTGTATTAATATCTATATATATAAATTGTAATAATAGTAACAAAATGAAAAATAATATTATATTGTTTTTGATTTTATTTTTCATAACATTGGCTCAATCGGCTCCACCACTTAAGTTTGCAGTATTACAAAATGGAGATTCAAGTGATTTGGGTTTCAATTATATGGTAAACGATGGTAGAATTTATGTTGAAGATAAATTTAACACTACAAGCACCAAAAGTCTTTATGATGTCACTGAATTTAATGCCTATGATAAATTTGTCGAATTGATTGATCAAGGTTATAATTTAATTGTTGCCTCTTCTTTGGAATATGGTAATGCCGTTTATAAAGCCGCTGCCAACTATCCAAATGTTAAATTCCTTACAAGAGGAAGAGGAAATTCCACAATGGCAAATTTAGCAAGAATTTCATACAATGTTCAATCTGCCGATTACATGGCTGGTTATTTTGCCGGTATGAATACAAACACCAACATTGTCGGAATTGTTATCCCAGGTCAGAGTTTTAATACCTACCATCACGCCAACTCATTTGCCATGGGTGTCAAAGCTGCCTCGAGATATCTCGGCAAAGATATTAAAATCTATTGTGCCTCTACAAATTCATACAATGATTATGATATTGCTGTTTTGGCAACACAAACCATTTTAGCCAAAGGTGCCGATATTTTGAGTCAAATTCAAAATGATATGACTGTCTCGCTCACATCCATGAATGCAGGCAATCTTGGTATTGGTACAAATGGCTTTTTAGAGAAAAGAATCTATGGTGAAAAAGTTGGTACCAGTTATGTTATCAATTGGGGAAGACTTTTCTATGAAGCCGCAAATCGTTTTGTAAATGATAATTGGACCGTTGGTTGGAGCTTTTTGGGTGATTTTAATAATGAAGTTTTAAATTTGGATACTTTTAGTTTTAGAGTAAGTAGTAGTGTTTAATGAAAGTTTTGTTTTTAAATATTATATTAATTAAATTTAAATAGGTACCAACTGATAGAGCTGCTCTTATTAGAGCTGAAGAAAAGAAATTCAAGGACGATTCAAATTATTCACCACAATATTGTGAACCAATTTCTTGTCAAGTTTTCAACTGTACCAAAGGTTGTGCATCCTATGCTGAATGGTCCACTGCCACTGTCTTTGTTCCAAATATTGAATATTTAGGTCAAATGGAAATTCCATTGACTCAAGTAGAGTTCTCAAATGGAGCTCGTATTACTTTTTCCGTGATTGCTACTCTTTTTGGTACTATTATTTTGTTGGGTATGCTTGGTGTTTGTGTCTATAGAAATACATTACCAATCCGTTCAGCCAGTCCAATCTTTTGTAATGCCATTTTCCTTGGTGGCTTGTTTATCTTTGCCGGTGTTGCTATCTGGATCACTGCACCCACTACCGCTTTATGCAGATTGAGATATTGGATGGTCAGTTTAGGCTACACCATCATGCTCGGTTCTATGGTCGTCAAGAATGTCAGAATATACATGTTGTTCAACAACAAAGAGCTCAAAGTATTAAACATCACCAACAGTAAACTCTTCCCATACGTCGCTTTGGCTTTATTAATCAATATCATCTTGTTGATCATCTGGACCACCCTTGGTGATGTATCTGCCATCAACAGACGTTCCATCGACGACATTGGCAAATATGAATACCTTACCACCTGCTACATCTCTGATCAAGGCAACATTGCCCTCTACATCCTCTTGGTCTACCACGGTCTCATGCTCCTTTTGGGTTGTTTGGTGTCATTCAAGATCAGAACCGTTGATATTCAAGATTTCAACGAAAGCAAAGCCATTGCCTCTATTCTCTATGCCATTGCTTTTTGTCTGTTCATTGTTATCCCACTCCTCATCTCTTCCCAAAAAGTATTCCAACAAGTGATTGTTCTCGCCTCCTCCTTTTCATTCACTGCCGCTAGTGGTCTTTTGATTCTCTTTGTTCCAAAATTCATTAGAATCTTTGTCAACAACAAGGGCGATAGATCCAAATCATCATTCAGCTCCAAACTCTCTCAAATCACACCAACTCACGACACTCTCTCTTACTTCCCTGACGAAGAAATCCCAAATGAGTATTCTAAAAAGCCAGCCAATGCTACTGCAGCCACTACCGAATCATCAACCGTCCCAACTACATCCCAGGTCGTTTCCAATGAATCCAACATTCAATCTGGCATTACCGATGGTGACCAAACCACCAGAGAACGTCCACCCGTTCATCAAGAAACCTTTAGTAGTGATGAAAGTAGTAGCGATGAAGGTCAAGTCTAAACTACTACCCGAATATTCAACCCACACTTATGCGCCGAGCAAACATATTATATAGTCTCCGATGTACCAATATATATTTCTAGAAATCGAACCCCAGAAAAGAACGAACGAAAATGATCAATGATCAATCATCAATGATCTATTAATAAATCTCCTTTTTGATATTTTAAAAGGGCCTATAAATCTAAATAACTAAATAACAAGTTGCTTGTGTTTACATTATCATGATTGTAATATTACTATGACTACTATTGATGTTTGATTTGACTTTTACTATATTATTAGTAATAGTGTATAAATATTTATTAATTAGAGTTTAAGCATTAATAGTATCTTCTTCCTCTTGTTGTTGTTCTTCTTGTCCTTCATTATCATCATCGGAAACTTCTTTAATCTCTCTTACAATGATTTCTTTGTCACTATCACTTGATGATGCAACAACCACTGTCTTTCTTTTCTTTAAGCTCGGAGAAACACCTTTGGCAGGTCTACCCTTTTTTGCAGATTGTGAAGGGAAAGGAGGTTTTGTTAATTTTCTATTTCTTTGATCGCCGTCTTGATCATCGTCTTGCTCATCGTCACCTGGCAATCTATCTTTTCTTTTAGTTGTAGTATTTTGTTGATCATCATCAACACCATTTTGTTGATTATTTTGAATACCTATGGTGACACTTTTACTGAGTGCTTTAACTGGAGTCGATGATTTTCTTTTACTTTTTGGTTTCTCAGTTTGTTGGCTTGATTTATTTTCACCATTGAGTAAAAGGGTTGATGTTGCTCGACGAGTTCTTGTTGATCTTGTGTTTAATTGTTCTTCTTCCTCTTCGTCACTTTCACTACTAGATTCTTTTGATCTTCTACCTCTACTTGATCGACTATTTCTAGTTGTTGCTGCTCTTGTTCTTCTTGCTCTTGTTCTTGTCCTTTTTTCACTTTCTTGCTCTTCTTCATCTTCCTCTTGCTCCTCTTCATCTTCTTGTTCACTTTCAGTATCTTTTTGAGTTGATCTTCTACCTCTACGAGAAGGCTTTCTACCTCTACGAGATGGTTTTTCTTGCTCTTCCTCTTCTTCTTGTTCTTCCTCACTACTACTATCTTTAGGTGCTCTTCTAGGTCTACCTCTGGGTCTACCTCTAGGTCTACCTCTACCTTTACTTGATCTTTTTTCTTGTTCTTCTTCACTACTACTCTTTTCTTGTTCATTTTCGCTTTCATTTTCACTTTGACTCTTTTCCTCTTCTTCCTCTTCATCTCTTCTTGATCTTCTCCTTCTATGATGTCTTCTTCTTCTATGAGATCTTCTTTCTTCTTGATCACTATCATTTTCATCATTATCGTCATCACTATCGTGAGATCTTCTAACTCTTCTTCTTCGTCTTCTTCTATGAGATCTTCTTCTATCCTCTTCGCTTTCCTCTTGCTCTTGTTCATTTCCGCTTTCGTTTTCGTTTTCGTTTTCATCTTTATCTTGTTCTTCTTGTTGATTATCACTATCACTATCATTATCATTTTTAGATGGTCTTCTTCCTCTTCCCCTTCCTCTTCTCGTTGATCTACTGCTAGAAGTACTCGAACCACTTGCTTTTGGTGGTCTTCCTCTACCTCTTTTCTTTGTTTTATCTTGATCTTCTTCACCACTAGATGCTTCTTTTGCTGAAGCGGATCTTCTTGTTCTAATGGATGGTGCTGAATCTTGATCGATCGACTGACCATCAACATCCCCATTTTCATTATTATTGCCATCATTCTCCTGTCCCTCTTCTCCTTCGTCGCCTTCTTCACCATCTACATCTTGAGGCTGTTTACGTCGACGGGGAGGTCTCTCTGCAAATAGCCCTTTTTCGATTCTATCTGCCCTCTCTTTCATTTTATCGACCAACTTTAGAATTCTACTATTCGAGTTCTCGCCCGAATGAATCTTGATCATGTGTCTATTTAAATTGCTACTCGTGGAAAAGTATCGTGTTGTTGTGCAAGTCGTGCAACTAAAATTTGTTTTACTCGTGTGACCCACCTCCATAGGACACGCATCCTCGCAATAGTGTTTGGTCAACTGATGTTTCTTTTGATCGTATCCATCTCTACTAATCAAAGTGCATCCAAGATGACCACAATAAAAGTTGTATTCCACCGGATCAGACATCTTCTCTTTTCTCGGCGCTGTGTCTTTTCTCGGGACTAATTTATATGGTGTTTATCTTTTATCGGATAATGTAAATTTACTGCACACTGTATCCCTGTATACTATAATCTTCTATTCCCGCTATGTGCACTATCTATCTTCTCTTACCACTGCACTACTCCTATATCTCTTATCAACTGAAAATAAAAAGTGTGAGGTGGAGTAAAACTGAACTGAGATGCTGGTGAAACAAAAAAAAAAAAAAAAACTTTGCACACACGAAAAAAAAAAAAAAAAAA
>AJWJ01000342.1:0-25153 GCA_000277445.1 Polysphondylium violaceum
TATCTTTAACTCAAAATCTCAATACCTGATTATTTATGGTTTATGACCCTGTTCCTTCAGTAACAAATCCTTTAACAAATAATAGGATAAAACCCATTATTTATTAAAATTTCAAAAGAAAACAAAAGCCCGACAAATGAAAACTTTTACTAAAAGATACGCCCAAAGGGGGGCTCGAACCCCCGACCACAAGGTTAAAAGCCTTGCGCTCTACCGACTGAGCTATCTGGGCTATTTTCTTGTCATACTATTAAGATCGGTTGAATTTATATAAAAATAGATTTCAATTAGAAAACATAATTTATTTTTGTTTCATCTATTTAGAAATGAATATTTTTAAATCGATTAAAAACAAATATTTCAGGAGAATTGATCCTTCAGAAAAGATTTTTAATTTTCTTCAAAACACAGCAATCATGTTTTTAATAATTATTTGATAGGTTTATCGTGTATATATGCAAACATGGCATTTGGTAAAAATAGAAAATATAAAAAGGTAGTGAAAGCTATCTTTCCTGCAACACCAGATGGTGAGATGCAACTTAGCAATATCAGCAAACTCGTGTATTTTTGTGAAATGAATCCAGAACAATTACAAAAAGTGGGTCCCTATATAGAATCAAAGGCTGAAAAGAATTTATCGAAAAAGAGATTAAAGTATAGATACATCTTATACTACAACACACAACAACAATAACCAATATTGATAACTAATTCATCTACTCTATTATTATAGTTATGTAACAACATGTATGATTATAGTCAGAGAGCTTATTATTGGATGTCGAAAACATTTGCTATTCTTTTCAAACAACGCCACTCGTTTAATGAGGTTACTTTTAAATGAAAGCAATCATCCTGATATACAAATTGAAGCAACCGAAACTGTATTTATTTACATTACACACGACTCTTGGAATAGACAATATATTAATACTTACAACCATATAGTTTATTAGATTCTCGTCAGTACAAGATGATACCACTCAAATACCACCAGATTTAGATGAGTTTATTAAATTCTTTATCAACATGGCCCAAAATACAAACTCTGACGATAACAAGAGACGTAAGCTCAGAGGTGAGGGATTAAAGGGTATTAGTGCATATATTTCAATTTCAAATTTAGTCGATGAACTCGATACCTTTATTACAAAACATACAGATATCATATACACAATCTTGGATAACATGCAATATAAAGATCAATTACCTTCACCGTATGTGTATTATCTCTCTCTCTCTCTCTTTTGGTTTATGATATAGAATGGTTACTAACATAACTACCTAATAGACAATATGAAAGAAATAATACAGACAGAGGAGACGATGAAAACTATTCAAATTTACCAACCAATGTTAAATCGGTTGCAACAGAGAGTCTTAGAGATTTGGCTAGAAGAGTAGATAACATTACCGTTGACTCATTGGTACAATCTATTGTCAAGTATTTGGATTCACATCAGAAATGGAACTCGGACTCATTCTCTATCGAGTGTTTGACATCGGTGTCAGAGTCGATTAAACCCCAACACTACAGCATTATGATCACCAGTTTTATCAGACACATGGAGCTAAACCATCCCCCCTCTTCCACACGAGACATGGTCTACACCAGTGTTGCAATGGTCAACGAAAACAGCTCGACCTCTTCAATCAACTTGATCATCAGCTCGTTGGTCAAGTTGCTGATCAAGTCGATCGAGCTCTCGTCCACCACCCAACAACCCGACATTGACGAGCAGTTAAAGCTACAGTCGAGCATCGTCGAGTCGATCGGCAACATTGGTAAAAAGAGCAAGATCTCGAGAAACAAGATTGAGATCATGACACTGATCATGAACAACCTTCGTGACATCACCAGCGGCATCAACAAGATTGCCAATGTCCGTGTCTCCAACATCATTGTCATCAAGCTCCTCCAGTGCATACTCAATGTCGCCAACACACTCAACGACATCACTGCCCAAAACTCGCAATCGCTCAACGACATCTCCAACAAGTTGAACGAGCTCTCCAACGACCCCTCGACCCCCTTTGAGACCCGTATCTGCATCCAAAAGATATTCCACTCGATCCTCCTCACTGGCACTGGCGGCGTCGGTGTGCCCAAGTCGTACGAACAACTCATCACCAAAGGCTACATCTTTAGCGGCACCAGCGACGGCGTCGAAGAGTTTCTCCGTGAGAACTCGACCCTGATCAGAGACACCCTGATCAACGGATTCCTCTTTAAATCCAACCAACCAGACAACATCATCAGTCAATTCAAGACCCTTGTCATCATGTTGTACAGACGAAGAAACAAGGAACTCCAATACTCGATCCCCATGATCTTCCAACTCCAACAAACCCTCTCCCAACAAAAACAACTCTCTGTTCGTTTGACCAGATCCATCCACTTGGCCATCGCCGCCTATCTACTCATGGTAGCCAAGGTCTATGAAAACGCCGAGTTGGACACCTATGTAAATGCCATCATTCAAAAGAGAAAAGAGTCTGGTCACAGCTGCCGTTACCTTACATTTGACCCAACCTCTTTATCCCTCATTGTCCTCAACTCTGAAAAGCACATCTACAAGGAAAAGGAAAAGAAAGAGCAATTGGAAATTGAAGACCTCCTCATCGATCAAGATCATGTGACCCAAATTCTTTGCACTATCTCTAGCCTCTCATCTGATTTCCCCGATCTCAAGAAGACCCTTTCCAACAAATACACCACCAACAACGCATTGACTAGAAATGATCACATTGAATTGGGCAAAGATGAAGATTTGGGTATTGTGGTCCAAAATAAAGATGGCTCAACAACTACAACAACTACCACCACCACCACTACAACCACCACAACCAACAGTCCCATCACACATGTCGTTGTGACATCTGTTGACAATCACACTATCACCACCCCACCACAAATGAAGATCCTCCCTCTATTGACCAAATCCTCTGAATCACATTCAATCATCCCAAACACACTCTCCAAATCGCTCAACTTTGATTCATTTAAACAATTTACCGTAGTCAATGACCACGACAACAACTCGAACAACATCATTGTCAGTGGAGGCCATCACCACAACATCAACAACACCAACACTGTCAACACTGCCAACACTGCCAACGGTATGGCCAGAAATAGTCTCTCATCCAATATCCTCTTGGCCAAAGATCTCAGTTTCGATTATGTGTCCTCTAAAATCTCTGAATACGAGTCCAACAACAAAGAATACAATGAACTCATGGATATTTTGGCGCTCTCTGAAAAACAAAGACAAGATAAATCTATCCAAAAAGCTTTGGTTGATATGGTCGATGTCGTTCCAAATCAACAAACTTCGCCATCCAACAACGATGATTTATCCTCTTCATGCACTCTAACTATGAACATTCAATCTGTTTTAGAAAGAGTCTTTTAATTATTTATTTAAATAAAAAACAAATGTCCTTATTATTATTTAAAAGAGTCGACTATAAGTGTAGATTGAGTGAATTGTCAATCACTTTTAATTAATCAATTTTTCAAAAAGTGTTTAGATCACATAGACACTTGAGTATAATCAAATCAAGATTATGACAAAACTGGAAAACTCTTGAGTTAAATACTGGAATCCACATATTCAATCAGCCAGAGTCGAGCAAAATAGATTTTTCACGTTTTTTTTTATTTTTTTTTTTTAATTTATTTTTTTTTTTTTTTTGCAGAGGACTTTGTGAATCTAAAATTGATTTCAAAAAACGAGCGAATATTAAAGATCTTTTTATATACATAAAATATAAAATGCTAAAGAATAAAATCATATCACTCGGCTCTATACAAAAATCAAACTATCTCTTATCATTGATACACTCATCATCTATATCATATACAACTTCAACAAATCAAGAAAATAGTAATAATGACAATAATAGTAGTAACAATAACAATAATAGTTTAAAACCCAAGTTTTCAAGTAGATATGAAATTCGTGATAAATTAAATAAAAAGGCACCTAGATATGATAGAAAAAATGATAATAAAATATCATTTAAAACACCAGCAACAGAAAAAGTAAAAGAAAAGGAAACTGCACCAATAAAGAAACTAATAACATCAGTCATTAAAAAAGAACCATATAATAATCAACATTTAATGAAAAGAGCACCAGAAGACAGAAGTCTATCACAAAAAGATTATTTTGAAAAATTGGCACAAAATGGAAAATTTCACGAGGCCAAAGAGGTATTGAAATATATGGGCGAAGACAGAAAGTCATTGTATGGATATGAAAAACTATTGATGGCATGTTCAAAAGCGGGTCTTTTTACTCAGTCTTGGAAAACTTATAACGAAATGAAGAAACACAGTCTCAAGCCATCCATTTACACCCTGTCGCACATGATCAATGTATGTTGCAACAGTTTGAACGCCACACCATCCTCGATTCAAGAGAGAATCGAAAAGATTATGAGTGAAATTGAAAAGTTTGATGTCAAAATCACCGTTCCCTTTTTTAACGTTATGATGAAAACACTGATTCGTATTGGTAAATACGAGGAAGCCATTGCTTTTCCAAATAAAATGACATCGGTTGGGGCCAAACCTGATCTTGCAACCTACACCACATGGATTAGTGCCAAGGCTGAACTATTTAAATCCGTTTCTCAATATGACGAAAACAAACGTGATCTATTCAATACACTCAGATTCTCGTATGACTCTCAAGAATTGGATGAAATCCGTGCACGTGGTATTAAACAAATTGAAGAGTATCTTGTTGTCATTCAACACTTGAAAAAGAACAATGTATTGCCAGATCGTAGATTCATAAACTCACTCCTCAGCGCCTGTCGTCAAACCTATCATCCCGCAGGTGTGTTTGAAGTTTGGGATAAAATTCAAGAAATGAGATTTACTCAAATCATTAATCCAGATACAAAAACCTATGATATATTGGTCTCGACTGCAAATAATATAAACAATGTAATTATATATTCTATTAAAGAGAATGAACGAATCAATAATATTAACCATAATAATTTAGATTGATAAAGGAATTGAATTAATAAATGAAATTATAGCCAAAACCATTAGACCAGATATTGATCTCATCAACAATCTCTATAGAGTGGCATTGAGAGCTTCATCATTGAAAAAGGCAAGTCAGAGAGAAAAATACAATATACAAGGCATTATTGATAATGTCATCGAATATATGGCAAGATTTAATCTTTTACCAAATCAAGAATCATTTAGTATATTAATATCTGCCTATGCTAAACTTGGTAAAATGAATAGAGTTTATGAATTATTTATCGAAATGAAAGAATTGGGTCTTGAACCAACCATTAAAGATTATAATGGTGTAATTAAAGGTTTGGGTAGTGATATTGAAAAGATATTGGATGTTTTTGATGTAGTCGTTTCTAAAAAACTAGATTTAACACCTGAATTCATTCAAATGGTTCAAACTCTTGTTAAAAGACATGGTAAAGGTAATCATGTAGAACGTTTATCAAATGGCTTAAGATATTTAGATTCTCAAAAAAATAAATTATAAATCCTATTGTATAAATATCATCTAAACACACACAATTGCTTATCTTACACCCCAGGTATTAAATCTCATTAATATAATTGTTTTCCATGAGCTGTATTTATAATAATATTCTAAAAGATTCCGATCAACCAAAAAGAGAAAAAAGAACCCTCTGGCACTTCTTTTTTTTTTTGTTTTTTGTGTTTTTTGTGTTTTTTCGTTTTTTCCGAGTCTTTTCGAAAATGAGTCACAGTCATTTAGAAAAAAAAAAAAAAAGGTAGAGGCGAGAACATTGAATATAATATTGAATAGTAATATAAAGAAAAGTTTTATTATTTTTATAATATTATTAAGAAAAAAAAAAACAATGAATAAAAGATGAGAAGTGTTATTGTAGATCACTTCAGATACTTAAGATGTAATGGACAACACCACTACAATATCCCATTTTGGCAAAGATAAAAAAAATGAAAAAAAAAAATAAAATAAAAAAAATTCAAAAAACGAAAAAATGGTGTTGAAATTTCATAATTATCACATCATTTTTTTTGTCTTCTTTTCTTTTTCTTTCATATTCCACCAACACTCGATACAATTATTATTTATTCTAATAATAATAATAAACTATACATATAAAATGAACCAAGCAATTAATTTAGATGGAAATACATTAAGTGTTGAGGATTTAATTAATATTGGATACCATCAATACAAAGTATCAATCTCTAAAGAAACAGAAGAGTTAATTCAAACTGGTCGTAATGTTATTGATGAAATATTAGAATCAAACAGAACTGTATATGGTATTAATACAGGTTTTGGTTTATTCTCTGATGTTATCATTCCACCCGATCAAGTTAAACAGTAAGTCGTAGTGATAATCATCGTAATAATAAGAATAACTAACAATGTATCATATATAGATTACAAATTAATTTAATTAGATCACATTGTTCAGGTGTTGGTACACCTTTATCACCAGAGAGAACTAGAATGTTGATGGCATTGAGAATCAATGTTTTAACAAAAGGATATAGTGGAATTTCATTAGAGACTGTAAAAAGAGCAGTAGATATATTAAATAACAATTGTTTACCATATGTACCAGAAAAAGGTACAGTTGGTGCTAGTGGTGATTTGGCACCATTGTCACATTTGGCTCTTGGTATGATGGGCGAAGGTTTGATGTATGACCTCACCAAACTACACGAAGAAAACAAATTTTCACCAGCTGCTCAAGTACTCAGCAAATTAAATTTAAAACCAATTGAATTAAAAGCCAAAGAAGGTTTAGCTTTGATCAATGGTACCCAATTAATTACATCACTCGGTTGCGAAGCAATCTATAGAAGTAAAAATATCGCCAAATCAGCAGACATTATCAGCGCCCTCACATTTGAGGCATTGAATGGTTTGACAGCAGCATACCATCCATTCATTCATGCTGCACGTCCACATAACGGTCAACAAAAGGTTGCCGCATTTCTCCGTTCCGTTCTTCACAGTGAACGTTTTCCTTCAGAGATAAACATAAAGAACAAAGACACTAAAAAGGTACAAGACAGCTACACCCTTCGTTGCATTCCTCAAGTCCATGGCGTCGTTCATGATACTATTGACTTTGTCGAAAAGATCATCACCACCGAAATGAACTCTGCCACCGACAATCCCATGGTCTTTTCTGAATTGAATTGCACCATGTCTGGTGGAAACTTCCATGGTGAATATCCAGCCAAAGTATTGGACTATCTCGCCATTGGTGTCCACGAACTCTCAAATATAAGTGAACGTCGTCTCGAACGTTTGGTCAACAACCAACTAAGCGACGGTCTTCCCGCCTTTCTCGTCCCATCTGGCGGCCTCAACTCTGGCTTTATGATTGCCCATTGCACTAGTGCCGCTTTGGTCAGTGAAAACAAGGTATTGTGTCATCCATCATCGGTCGACTCTATCAGCACCAGTGGTGCCAAAGAAGATCACGTCTCTATGGGTGGATGGTCTGCAAGAAAAGCACTCCAAGTCGTAGAAAATGTTGAACTCGTACTCGCCATTGAATTATTGGCCGCTATTCAAGCATTGGATTTCCGTAGACCAACCAAAACAACTGAACCTTTGGAAGCTGTTTATAAATTGGTTCGTAGTCAAATTCCATTTATGGAGAGTGATAGAGTCATTCAACCAGACATTGAAATTGTTCACAAATTAATTAAAGAAGGTAAAGTTATCTCTGTTGTTGATGCAATTTTAAATCAAAAATAAAATATTATTGAATTGACTGTTCATTTTTTTTTTAATATATCAATATTTATCCATGCACCATTACAATATCGAGCATGTACTCAAGTTTCTTATCCATAAATTGTTTGTTGATTTTCAACAAAATTTTCCACAAAATGGAATTTTGATCAAATCAATTTGTATTTAGTCCCATTTTAAAATAAATAAAGAGATAATGATTATTAAAAAAAAAAACTAAATGTATATGATATTTATTTATTTATTATTTATATTAATTATCTTTAACCTTTTTATTTGAAGTCCATTTTTGATAATAAGTTGTCATTGTTGTAGTTAAATTTCCAACACCTAATAATAAAAAGATAAGTCCACAAGCCAAAACTTGCCATTCAACTTTAAATTCATTTGTATATGCATAGGCAAAGAATGAGAATGAATTATATAATTGGAAAAACTATAGATAATAATGTTAATATAGAATTATACGACGACGGCGATTATAATACAACAACCAAATACATACCTGTACAAATAAAAGGAATGGTAATAAAAATAATGCAGAAGGGGTCCATCCAGGATCATCATTCCAACCCTCAGACTCACCAGTTACATCTATAATATTTGCTTTACCCATGGCAACCAATTTATAGAGACGACCTTGTTGATAACGATTTGTGAGAATTTGAACCAAACCTTGAGCACCAGAGAAATAGGTGACCTGAGGCAAAAAGTGAGAGAAGGCTGGTGAAAATGGCCATAATAGATTTGTGAGAGAGCCAGCGATCGAGAGATAGTGATGAATGATCCACCATGGTTTGATCGCACTGCCATTGACAAGTAGAATATTTTCACGAAGTGCCAAAGTGACGTAATAGTAGAGTAACCATATTTGCCAGCTAGTGGTGATGAATGAACTATGTGGATAGAGCAACAACAATACTACAAACAATATAAATTGAGGATTTGTCTTTTTCTTAAACTTTTCATACTCTTGCTTCAATCTGAATTTCTCAAACTCTCTATAATGCTTGACGTTTACCTGACCAAGAAACAAACGGACAAATACTGAACCTGTCTCTGGGGTAAACGATGTCTTGGCTCGTTTGATAGATGCTTTGATTTCACCGAGTTGTTTAGAGAGCTCTTTGGTACTGTCCATGTGCTTTTCTTTGTCGCTAAGTGACTTTATTCTCGATGTAAGCTGCGATGCCTCCTTTTCATGTTTGGCCAATGTATTTACAATCTCGTCCAAGTGTCTGAAACCCTCGTGAATTTGCTCTTTAAACTGAACACCCTTTTCTTGAACGGTAGAGTGGTTTCTAGAAAGATCTGATATTTCTTTTTTAATCTCTTGCAACTCCTTTGACTCGGCGCCTACAACTACATTGTTTGTAGTGTTGCCCTTGGAT
Organism: Polysphondylium violaceum; assembly: GCA_000277445.1. NCBI lineage: Eukaryota > Evosea > Eumycetozoa > Dictyosteliales > Dictyosteliaceae > Polysphondylium > Polysphondylium violaceum. Next base: position 9,167 of record AJWJ01000342.1, read on the forward strand.
GACTGCTGTTGCTGTTGTTTATCTGACATGATCATCCTACTAACAATAAAAACAATAAAAATTTTATATGAAAAATTTTTATCTTTCTTTTTTTTTTTTTTTTTTTGAATTTGTGTTGTCTTTTTTTCTTTTTTTTCTTTTTTACAAAAATTTTGTTTGGGATATTTATAAATAGATTTGTTTTTTTATCTATAAAAGTAGAATATAGAATAAATATAAAGACTAACAAAATTATGAAATTAGAATATAAATAATAGATAGCAACCAAAACTATATACCTATATTAATATTTAGTGAAAATAAAAAATGAAACTGAAAAGTCATGAGAATTCATTTATATAAAAAATTAAAAAAAATTAAAAAAATTAAAAAAAATAATCAAACTCATCTCATCGAAACTTTTGTCCCACCAATCATAATGAGAGAGGGGTCAAGAATCAAAAATATATTTAAGTAGTAGCAAACCAACTAAATATAGTTTTTTTAAAGATTTTTCCAAAGGGGTCATAAGGGAAATATTTTTACAAATTTTTTTACACATTTGATATTTAAAATTGTAATTGTACAATTATTCATTTAGTTTCGATGTCTATGAGAATAGATTATTTTGAGTATAATGTTATATATAGTGTAAGTATCCTACTGTCTCATTGGTTTTACCCCTTTTTCAAATAAATGATAGGATAAGAGCAAAAAAGTACTCAATATACCAATGTAGCTCTTTTACAATAACAAATCTGTAATAGTAGTGAAACAAAGAGCGAGTGAGCCTCAACTAATAACAATGACAATAAAACTAAAAAGAAGATTCACTGGTTCTTTTGTCATTGAAGGAATTTTTTTTTAGTAAAAAAAAAAAAAAAAAAAGTTTTAATTCGACAAAATTTTCATCATCTCTTTTTTATTGATTTGTGTTGTTGTTATTGTATATAGATAAACGATAATAACCGTATAGATAGAAAATAAGATGAAAAGAAAGGTTTTATTAATGGGTCGTAGTGAGTCTGGAAAGACTTCTATGAGATCTATCATTTTTGCCAACTATATTGGTAAGATACTGCGCTGCTTGTTGTTTGTTTGTTTGTTTGTTCAGCCTCAAACATGTGTCACTAATACAAAACTATCTTTTATAAACGATATATAGCTAGAGACACCATGAGACTTGGTGTTACTATTGATGTTGAACACTCTCATGTTAGATTTTTGGGTAATTTAGTATTAAATCTTTGGGATTGTGGAGGGTAAACATCATTATATTAGTTTAGTTTATTGGAGGAAAAGGAACAAGCAAGAAGAGATATCACACAACATATGATAGTTTGATATACAGATATTAATCATAATCATCATATACATTACACTATATAGTCAAGAAGGTTTTTTGGAAAGTTATTTAACAACTCAAAGAGATCATATCTTTAGAAACGTTGAGGTATTAATTTATGTATTTGACATTGAATCAAGAGAACATCAAAAAGATATGAAAAACTACAAATCATGCATTGAAGCAATTTCACAAAACTCTAAAGACGCCAAAGTATTTTGTTTGGTCCACAAAATGGATTTAGTGCCAGAGGATCAAAGAGACTCACTCTTTAAACAAAAAGAATTGGAAATCAAACAAAACTCTCTTCCCTTGAAACCCACCTGTTTCAGAACCTCTATTTGGGATGAAACACTCTACAAAGCCTGGTCAAGTATTGTCTATTCACTCATTCCCAACGTCAGAGTATTGGAACACAATTTAGACAAGTTTTGCAAGATTTGCGAAGCTGATGAAGTCGTTCTCTTTGAGAAGGCCACTTTCCTCGTCATCTCTCACTCTGCCAGAAAACAACATAAAGACGTACACAGATTCGAAAAGATCAGTACCATCATCAAACAATTCTTTTTAAGTTGCTCCAAATCACAAGCCAACTTCCAAGCTATGGAGGTTAGAAATTCAAATTTCGCTGCCTTTATTGATGCCTTTACCTCAAACACTTATATCATGGTCATCATGTCTGATCCAACCATTGAATCTTCTGCCACTCTTTTAAATATTCAAGTTGCCAAATCTCATTTTGAAAAATTCATTCAACAATAAGAATACAGGGAGAGAGAAAGAGAAATAGTAAATAACACACGTAACATTTTTTAAACAAATATAATAGTATCTCATATGTGTTTTATTTTTTATATTATATTATATTAATAAAAAAAGTATAAATAAATCAAACAAACAAATAATAGTTCATTTTTTTTCTAGTTTTAATTATATTTATTTATTTATTTATTTATTATTTTTCGAGAGTTTAAAAAGTTTAGAATTTTTCAAATTTTTGATTGTTTTATTGATTTCATTTTGATGACTGATATAGATAATAGATAAACACAAAATCACTATAGATGTCATTGCTCTAAATAAAATATTTTACTTTGGAACTATTCTTTTTTGATAGAGAATAATAAATAATCTTTTATCAAAATCGGTGGAATTGTTAATAGAAATTACATTACATACAAGTTTCTTTATATGTACATTTTGTGTATAACCATAATATTATGTGACATCCCTCTCAATGTTGTGGGAAAAGTTTAATTAACACCACCACCACCCACATTAAAATATATATGATTGATCAAAACTTTAACATGTTTTAGAAAGGTGGTAGTGGTAGTGGTAGTAAAATAAACCCTCACCCCTTTCTATATATAACTCACAAACACCCCCATTTTAATCAAATATCGTTGGGAGTGTATGTACACACCACACTCTCACCCAACTTTTCTCAATAAACTATATATAAATATAGATAAATGTATACAACTAATAACAATACATTATAATATAAAAGTATAAATGGTAGGAAAGAGTGGTGAGTGTGGGAAAAAGGGATACAGGGTTGATGATGATGATAAAAGGAATGTGATATGATGATGAATGGAAAAAGAGAACATCATAATAATCAACTCCCATATAAACCGTTTCGTTCCTAATTGTGTGAGGGATGGAGGGTGTATGTGTATATGTATAATGTATAATCAACACACTCACGCCGCCAAATTTCAATTTATTGGTGGTGGTGTAAATGTGGGTGTATGTATTTCATTTTATTATTTTTTTATTATTATTTTTTTTCTGTGTGCTTATTAATATCACAACAAACATATATATTATTATTATTACTATTATTATTATTAATAATCTCAACTTGGTGTTATTTTTTCACCTTATTTTCAATACCATCAAGATAGATATCTGTGATATACTTTTTTAATAATTTTGATTGGTGGTTAGATAGAAAAGAATAAGAGAGAACAAGCACAACACAACAATACAAGTAAATTTAAATTTAAATTTGGAAAAAAAAAAAACAATTTCATAATTTAATTTATTCTGATTTGTGTTTATCTGTTTATTTATAGCTATTTCACTAGAAAATCACTTTTTCCATTTTTCCATTGATACCAAATATATTATATTTCCATTTTTATTTATTCACATACATGTAAATCACTACGCTCTATCAAAGTCTATTTTTTAAAATTCATTGTTTCGATTATTATTTTTTTAAATACCTAACCTATACACTTATACATACATTTATTTATTTACATACACACAAAAATGGGATCATCGTCAACAAGAAATATATTATTTTTTTTAATCTTATTGTTTTTCAATTGTTTTGTTACATCAGAGGCACTTGGAATATTAAATCTAAATTTGCCGGTCGGTGATATATTAAATAGTTTAGTGTCTATCAATAAATGCGGAGAAATTAAAGATGTCATCCCCTTATTAGACAATGGTTTTCTTTTTGGAAAAGACACCAATTGCAACTACACCAATTCCAGCCCATATTCTAAAAAGGCACCCTATGTGGTGTTTGGAAACTATGGCGCCAAAAATACAATTAAAAACTTTTTAAACATCAAAGCTACACTCGATTTCGGTGGTCAGGTGTTGATCAACAACCAATATACCCTTCAATTACAATGCAACTCGGATGCAATCGATTGCTTCAAATCCGAGATGCTCAATGTCACTGGCGACGTGTACTCGGGCACAAATTCTAAATTATCGATTGGATCCTTTTATTTGTACAAAGGGTCGAGCATCAACAGTGATAAGCGTCTCACCATCAACTCGGATTTGATGTACAGCGAGGGCATTTTAAACTTTAATTCAGATTCAATCTTCAACACACCTGTCGAGTTAAATGGTGGTTCAGTTAATTTTAATTCAGGCAATTGTAATTTAAATAGCAACGTCAATGCAAAAAACAATTCAATCATTTCGTCAAAATCAAATGTATTGTCAAAGATCTTGAATTTGTATAATTCAAAATACAACAACAACGGAGGTGAAATCAAGTCCGATCAATTAAATTTAAATGATAACACCTGTGCATTTCAATCCAATGGTGGAAATATTCAAGCCACCACCATCACCAACAATGGTCAAATGAATCTTGTCGATACAAACACCAAATACACTGGATTAAAAGTAAATGCAGATTCAAAGATTCAAATACAAGGCGGCACATTTAACAATCAAGGCATTGACCAAGATTTGGATCTTGTAGGTGAATTGTCAATGACAGGAACTAGTTCCATTTTGAATCATAAAACTATTTCTTTGGGTCAAATGTTAAACTTGAAGGATGGTGATTGTAGTTTAAATTCAAACTCCATAACTTCCAAATCATCTTCAAAAATAATTTCAAATAATCAATCATTTAAATCCACCTCAAAGGTATTTCAAGCTCAAGAGAAATCATTGTTGGACTGTACAAATAGTAATGTTAATTTTGAAGCAAGCGATAATTTATTACTCAAAGATCAATCACAATTCCAATTTAAAGCAAAATCTTTATTTAATATGAATGGTTTGGTAAATTTAAAAGACTCATCTATCATCTCTTTGGATAGCTCTGATATGGTCCACAGCAATCAACATATCCAAATATCAGACTCGTCTCAATTGAATGTTGCATCAAATTCAAATATTTTAATTTCATCTGGTTTAAACATATTCAATGGTGGCATATTTAATTTGAATTTAAATTCAAATGGTCAAATTAAAAACAACACTTTGGTGGCTTTAAATGATAACTCTACCTTTTCGGTTTCAAATGCTAGTAAATTATCTATCTCTGAGAGTTCAAACATACAAATTAAAAATCTATCAAAGTTTAACATCAATGATAAATCCATTGTCAATTTGGACCAAACTGTAATCAGTGTCGACAAACAAGGCTCTTTTAATAGTCAAGCTAGTAAACTTGTTTTCACTGGAAATAGTGAAGCTCATGTTAATGGTGAATTTAAACTAACATCCACTACTATGGAATCTGATGGCACCAAAATTATTGTATCTGGATCAATGTCTTTGGCCGATGGATCCAATGTAAAACTACATAACGGTAAATTGACAATCAACGACAATGGTAAACTTGATCTTGTTGGATCTACCTTTACAAACAATAATGAAATTCTTTCCTCTGGTGAATGGAATATTGATGAAACTAGTTATTTTGCAAACAATGGTATCATTACTTGTGACAAGAATTCTAAAATCACTTCAACCAATGCCGGTGATGACAAATTTGTACTTAATCATGGTATGTGGTCTATGAATGACAATAGTGCTAGCTTGAAAAAGTTTGAAAACTATGGTTCATTAAGAACTGTAAACTCTCAATTACAATTCAAAGATCTTACCGTCTACAAAAACAGTGAATTAAAAATAACAACTTCAAACATTCAACTTGAAAATGATTTGATTCATCAAGGTAAAATCCATGGCTCTGGAAATATCAATGGTAATGTGATTGCAAATTCCGATGCAATTCTTGGTGACACTGATTCCCCCTCTCTTTTAAGAATTAAAGGAAACATGGTTCATTCAATCGACACTGAATTCAATGTCTACATCAGTGGAAACGCTACAGAAGGTGTTGATTATTCTAAATTTATCATTGAATCTGATTATAGTATCTCTGATTCTGGTAGTAGTGTTGGTAGTATGGAAAGCAACTTGGGTGTAGGTAAATTTTTACAAGCTGATAGTGGCAGTAAGTCGAGTAATAACAACAGCACCAAAGATGTAAATCTCTACATCAAAGATAAAAACGTTTCAGGAACCATTGTCTTTGCCAACTCGACAAAATTCAATACTGGAAACATTGAGTTCAAATTCAAAATTAAGGTCTATGATCCAAACACCAAACAATATGTTCCCATTCAAGATGACTGTAAATACAAATTGCAAAGAAATGTAAATTCTCTTGGTGTTGTAATCTCACCTTTTAATTCATGTGAAGTACCTATTGTCGAAAGCCCAAGTACTGTTGGTGCTCATACTGGTGGTGACTTTAACGGTGGCGTGAATGGTATTGGCGGCAATGGAGCAGCTTCAAGTAACCCCTCCCCTACAACTCAAGCCCAACTTGTTGCACATTTCAAGAAAAGTTATATTGGCCTAGCTTTGGGTTGTGTCGGTGGTGTCATTGGCTTTGCAATTATTGTTGGTGTTTTAATTTGGAAAAACAGAAACATCAAAAACTTTATCAAGTTAAAGAGAGAATCATTCTTCACAAGAATGAATAGTTCAAATAGTTCTCTAAGTTCATATAGTGTTTAAATAAATAATCAAATTATTATTAAATTTTACAAATATCTCTTTTGAATCTTGTTAGCTTTGGGATTATAGTTGATTTAGATATCTCCCAAGTGTGATCATTATCCCTTAGAAAAAGAGCAAATCAGAATATAACAAAGTCAATTTCTGATCTGTTTAATTTTTGTTTTTGTGTGAGAAATCAAAAGAAATAATTAACGTAAAAGGTTTGTTTGAATTTTTTAATATTAATAGTAGTTTATTTAAAGTCATATTTGTAGTATTGAAATTTTTAAGCAGCAGTCTATTATAATTGAAAGAGATAATCAGTTAATATTTATAATATATAATATATAGTATAATAAGTGATTAAATTATTATTGAATATAATAAGAGAGTCAGATGGTGTTGCATGGTCATACAAATTACAGAATCCTCACATGCATTCAGATATAAGTGTCTATGTTTTTTCATCATTCCTATATTATATTCTCTAATAATAATAATATTTATATGTGTTGATTATTTACCTTTACTGTTTGTCGCATACTAAAAATGAGTCTCAGTTTCTTATTTTATACTCAGTCCCTTTGCCGAAAACAAATTTTTTAAAAATAAAAAAAAATAAAAAAAAAATAAAAAAAATCGAAAAAAATTGATTAAAAGTAGAAAAAAACGACATAGTTTTTACACAATAAGTAGCGGCACTCTTGTGATGAATACACACACACAAAGAGATAATTACAATTATCACTAAAGAATGGAGACTAATGCTAATACTAATACTACAACTACTACTAGTGAAATTGTAAAGACTACAAATGTTGAAGTAGTTGTGGTTGTTGATACTGAATTGGCAGTTACTAATACCAATGCTACGCCCACTAATAAAAATAACAACAACAATAACAACAAAAATAATAATAACGGCAATAGCAATAGCAATAACAACAATACTAAAAAAAATGATTGTATGAAAAATGGAGATACAATGAAAAGAATAAACTTTCTTTATCAAGCATCACACTTTTTGTTGACTCAAAGCGGCAATCAGGCAATATCTAGTTTTTATAATAACTCTATGAAGCAAATAGCCCAAAAATCAGTTGTTAGAATCAATTCAAATGTTAAGAGAACCATTTGTAAAAAATGTTCAACTCTTTTAATTTCTGGATTATCTTCATCAGCTAGAATCCAAGGTTAGTGTTGTTGTTGTTGTCGTCATTGTCATTTTTTATTAATATTTTATATTAATATGATTTATATATATCTCTAATATATGTAGAAAAAAGAGAATGCCATATGGTCATTACCTGTAATAATTGTCAAAAATCTAAAAGATTTCATTGTAAAAAGAAACCACTTCGAAGTGTTATACGTAATACTGCCATGTAAATTTATTTCAAATCCTTTATCAGTAAATTTACTCTCAAAAAGGACATTTCACGGTTTATTTTATTTATTTTTGAGTCATATTTATAGAATAATATATAAATCAATCACAAGCTTTTTCATTCACCCACGTGGGTTTTTGATTTCTGATTTTTTTTTTAAATTTGTAAATTATTCGAATTTGTAATATAATAATCACCACACCTCCCATATTTATTAAATTAAGATAAGAGTAAAATTACTTTACTCTATGTATATAGCCTTTTTCAGTTTACAAGAATAGTAATAGAGTAATAATCATTAACATTACACAACACAAACAATGATAAGATGGGTAGATATCCTCAATGTGCCGATGCATAGAAGATTAGAAACATTGGCAGTGTTTCTCTATGCGATGGTGTTGCCTGTCACCTTGGTGATGGCATTCAATATGATTGTGATTCCTTTATTTTGGGGCATCACCATACCCTATTTCATTTGGATTCTGTTCTATGACCATTCGCATGAAAGCGGTGGTAGAAGATGGAATGTCGCGAGAAACTTTATCATTTGGAAGTACTTTAAAAACTATTTCCCCATATCGTTGATTGTAAATTCAAACTTTGATGCATCAAAGAAATACATATTTGCCTATCATCCTCATGGCATCATTAGCATCGGTGCATTTTGTAATTTTGCTACCAATGCAAATGGAATTGATGAAAAGATACCAAATTTAGATATTCACTTGTTAACCTTGGAGTCGAATTTTAAAGTACATATACAACAGTAGTAACAGTGTAATCCATATGATATTAATAGATTGCTATTACTATATAGATACCATTTCTAAGAGAGATATTAATGTGGTTTGGTGTTTGTTCGGTCAGTAAAAAGAGTTGTGAAACTATATTGAAAAAAGGACCAGGACAAGCAATTGTAATTGTCGTTGGTGGAGCAGAGGAATCGTTGGATGCACATCCCGGTCAAAATGAAATTACATTGAAAAAGAGAAAAGGATTTGTAAAATTAGCATTAACTCATGGTGCATCATTAGTGCCTGTTTATTCATTTGGTGAAAATGATATTTTTGATCAAGTGCCCAACCCCAGAGGTTCGTTGATTAGAACTATTCAAACTAAAATTAAGGATCTCACCGGTATAGCCCCTCCAATCTTTATGGGCAGAGGTATATTTAATTATGATTTTGGTATGCTTCCTGTTAGACATCCAATTGTTACTGTTAGTAAGTGTTGGCTTTAATATTATCACTCTCTGTATTCATCTCTACATGTACATGTATATTAATATAACATTTATTATTAGTTGGCGAGCCCATTGATATACCAAAAATTAAAAACCCATCAACAGATGTTATTGAGCTCTATCATAAGCTCTATATAGATGCAATCAAGGATTTATTTAACAAATATAAAGATCAATATGATTCTAACACAGGTGACTTGAAAATTAATTAATTCATAATAACAATAATAATAATAATAATAATGAAAAATATAATTATAATAATAAAAACACTCTTTTGTACAAATCATGTGTCATAGTATCCTATTTCTATATAAACATTCCCAAGAAAGTTTCTTTAGAATAATAATAAAGATATCTTGATTTTTAGTCTCTGCAAAGTGCGAGAATGGACAGGTCATCATGAAAAAAAAATGAAAAAAAAAAAAAAATTGATTTTGAAAAGGTTTAATTTTCTTTGGATAATTATTTTTATTTATATCTTGAGAAAAATGACATATACAGTGGAAACATCTTCTTTTTTAACAAGTACACCTGTTTTATTGATTGGTGTTTTGCTTTTATCATTTGTAATTATCCTCCCTATTCATCTTTGATTCTTGTAGTAATTAATTCTCATATCATATCAAACACACACGCACACATATACACAGTTAATATGGGGTATTTATTTAATTTTAATTGAAAACGAAGGCGTTTTATGGTTGCCAGAAGAGAATGTATATATTGATCCCAAAGAAGGTCAGGTACATCAATTCCCTTCTATTACCAATGATAAAAGTGAAGTCTATCTATCTGTTATTGTACCTGCCTACAATGAACAAGAAAGATTACCAAAGGTATTATCGATAATACTGCTACACACATATATAAATATAATATACTAACAACAATAACTATTAGATGATGGATGAGACAGTTAAATTCTTAAAAGATAAACAGAAAAAGAATATCAACTTTACATTTGAAATCATTGTCATTGATGATGGTAGTAAAGATAAAACATCTCAAATTGTAAATTCATATATTGAAAAAGAATCAACAGATATCATTCGTTTATTAAAGTTGAAACAAAATAGAGGAAAAGGTGGTGCTGTTAAAAGAGTAATTATTATTATCATTATCATTACTATGAACTTGAAGACCTTAAAGAAAAAGAGTATTAATAATAATAATAATAATAACAAATATATACATTTATATTTATAGGGTGTTTTATGTTCAAGAGGTAAATATTGTTTATTTGTAGATGCAGATGGCGCTACAGAATTTAGTGATTTCGATAGAGTTGAAAATACTATGCATAAGATTGAAAAGAAAGGATTGGGTATTGTTTGTGGCTCAAGAGCACATTTGGTAGATAGTGATTTAGTAGCAAAGAGATCTTTTTTAAGAAATATATTAATGTATGGTTTTCATTTATTTGTTGAAATATTGTGTGTTAAAGGTATTAAAGATACTCAATGTGGATTTAAAGTATGTATTGTTTATTTCCTGTATAGATATCACTCGATTTATTAACATAGTTACTAATATTACCATTACTCTTACTACTCTATAGTTATTTACTAGAGATAGCGCAAAAAGAATATTCCCTTCATTACATATTGAAAGATGGGCATTTGATGTTGAACTACTTTATATTGCACAAAAACTTGGAGACATTCCAATCACAGAGGTAGCAGTAAATTGGACTGAAGTCGAAGGTTCAAAACTTGATCCATTCTCTAGCTCCATTCAAATGGCAAAGGATATTTTACGTATTAGAGTTCGTTATTTATTTGGTATTTGGAGATTAAAATAGAAAACAATGATAACAATAATAACAACAACAATATCTCATATAATAGTTAATAAATTCATAAATTCAAACAACAATATCTAAATTACATTACATGCATATACTTGACAGTCTCTTTTCACTCTCATAACCATAGTATGGTCGGTCCATACTTTGGCCCACAAACACACTCACTCTACAATACTGAGTAGAGATCAAAATTCTCAATCTCTTAACATTAATCAAGTCTACAATCTCTATTATCTATTATTTTTTGTAGATCTGAAAAAAAAAAGTAAAAATCGGACCAAAAACCTATAAGAGACAATATAGACGATTTTAATCTTAAAAAACAACCATTTACCATTTTTATATTTTTTTTGAATTTATTTTTAAATTTATTTTTTTAGAATTAATTTATTTTTAATTTATTTAAATTTCTAAAAACAAATATAAAAAAGAGAAAAATAGTTTTTACACAAAACAATATTATTTTAGAAAGAATTTTAATATCTTATCTTCATTTATTTATTTTTTAAACAACAAAAAAAAACTAGTCATAACATCATCAAACACCACAGATTTCCTTTTTGATTTTCATTTTTCACACATTCGTCGCCATCATTTTTTTTTTTTACATAGAACCCACACCCACTTTCCAACAACACGCACACACTTTCCAACACCAAAGTTAGCTCTTTAAAGAATTAATAATTGACCAATTGTATTTATTTATTTATCCACACTCACATATATATATATATACATAGATATAAACAGAATGGGACACCATCACCATCACAGTATCATCGACCCAAGTGAATATTATTGGGGCGAGCCCACCTCAAATATTGATTGGTGTGAAAATAATTATGTCCAGTCACCCTATATTGCAGAGTTTTACAACTCTGTCACCAGTGCTATCATCTCTGCCTACGCACTCTATGGCATATACTTGTTGACAAGAATGCACAATAGTTATCACCACAATCTTATGGCCAAGGAAGGTTTTATTGGTCGTCTAAATATCGCCTATTTTTCATTGTTCTTGGTTGGCGCCGGCTCAGTTGCCTTTCACGCCACTCTGTTGTACCAAAACCAATTGTTTGACGAGTTGCCAATGATTTACACCAGTTTGATATTATTGTATATTTTAATGACTGTCGGTGAAACAAAGAATGCCAACGGGACCTACAAAGGTGGCTTTTTAGGAAACTCTCTTCTTCGTCACATTCTTCCCTACCTCTTGGTCGTCTATGGTCTATTTATTACCGTCACCATTATTGTCATTAAAGACCAACCTAAAATCCTTCAAATTTCTTATGGTGCCCTCGTCATCTACATTGTTCTTCACTCTGCTTTTCTCATTGAAAAAAGAGATTCCGAATCCATCTCTACTCAAAGATCACCTGATAATTATTTATATAGATATGCTTTCTGTGCCTTTTTAGCTGGTTATGCATTATGGGTAAGTGTTCTCGTCGCAATAGTCGCATTGGCACAATTCATACTAATATCGTTGATAATATCTAGGTAACTGAAAGATTCTTTTGTCAAGATGGTTATGTCATTGTTGGACTTCAATTACATGCAATCTGGCATATATTGACTGGATTGGGTGTGTTTGTGTGGACTCAATTTTTAATTTGCAAACTATTAGAAGCCAAAGGCTATAAAATTCAATTACAACACTTTTTGGGTATTCCAAACGTGGTGGCCATCGGTAAGAAATAAAAACACTTTTACACACAGCATCATGCTGTGAAATAAATAAATAAATTTTCAAAAAAAAAAAAAAATTAAAAATCGAAAATCGTTCGTTTTTTTTTCTTTTTCTTTTTTTTTTTTTCTAAAGGAAACTCTACATATTTCTTTCTTTGTTGTTGTTATTAATTGTGTACATTAGTAGTAGTTTTATAAACACCATATACACACAAAAATGGTTGCAACACTTACAAAAAAGAAGAGCAATAGTAATAATAGTAACAAGAGTAATAGCAATGATGGCAGCGATAAAACCCAACTTGATAAAGTAGATAAAGTTATGAGTGGTATCTATGACACACCAGAAGTGTTTGTAGGATCATCAGAAAAGGTTAAAAACGATATGACAAAGTTGGTCAGTGATTTATATCAAGTCGCCAAAAAGAATACAGATACCAATGGTGTTGAAACTGATGCTTTGGATCAATTGGCCATCAAAGGATTTGATAATGAACAAATTTGGTCTCAAATTCAATTATACAACGACCCTATTCTTCGTCATCTTGACAGTCAAATCAATGAATTGTCATTGGAAAAAGATTTAAATTTAACTACAGGCACCACTAAAAAGAGATCAATTGAATATGATAATAGTGATGATAATGAAGAAGAAGATCAAGAAGACCAAGACCAAGAAGATGGTGATGATGATGATGATGATTTAGATGGTAGTATTGAAGATGATGAAGATTTAGATGGCAGTCTTGAAGATGATGAAGACATAGATGAAGGTACCTTTGATGATGATTATCAAGAAGATGATGATGATTTTGAAGAAGAGGAAGAAGAGGAAGAAGATGATGAAGAAGATGAAAAAGTAAATAAAAAGCAAACTAAAAAGACACCAACTACAGGTAAATCAAAAGAAAATATGGATTTCTTTGATGCCAAAGAAATGGAAAAGTTTTTAGATGATGCCGATGATGAAGAATATCAATTAAGAGAAGAACAAGAAGATGACGAACATGATTTTGAATTGGGTGATAGTGATGAAGAAGATGGTGGTCTTGTTTTCCCAGAAGGTAAATTTGATAAACAAGAACAAGAATTGGATAAACTTTTAGATAAAATTATGGAAAAAGAAGGTATTAAAGTTGAGAAATCAAAATCAAAGAATGTAGATCCATCCAAAATGAAATTCGATGATTTCTTTAGTAATCCAGACGAAGAAGATGAAGAAGAAGATGAATTTGGTTTTGATCATGATGATTATGATGAAGATGAAGATAATCAAGATTTTGATGGCGAAGAAGATCAAGATGGTGATGATGATGAACAAGAACAAGAGGAGGAAGAACAAGAACAAGAACAAGAAGAAATAAATGAAGAACCAACTTTATCACCAGAAGAAATGACTGCTTTCCAAAAGAGAGCAAGTAGAATTCAAGACAAGATTAGAGAATTGGAAACTCAAAATTTAAAGAAAAAAGATTGGACAATGGTTGGTGAAGCCTCATCAAAAGATCGTCCTGATGGTTCTCTTTTAAACGAACATTTAGATTATGAACATACTCAAAGAGTAAGGAATTTATATTTGAATATTCAAAATATGTATACATAAATACTAATATTCGATCGTTAATTTATTTATCTTGTATAGGCTGCACCATTGGTAACAGAACAAACAAATAGAAGTTTAGAGGATATTATTAAAAAAAGAATTACTGAAAAGAATTTTGATGATGTAATTAGAAAGACTGAAAAAGAATTTAAAGATAACTATAAGAAAAAAGTAGAGCTCAATGATGAAAAGAGTGCCGAAGGTTTGGCAAGTGTTTATGAAAAAGAATACATGAAGCAAGTTATGGGTGTTGAAGAGACTGATGAATTGAAAGCCAAACACATTAAAATCTATGAATACTATAACAAACTTTGCTACAAATTGGACAGTTTGACAAACTTTCAACACACTCCAAAGAGAATCAAAAACAAAGAACTCAATATCACCACTGCTTCTGCCCTCAATATGGAAGACAAAGTACCAGTGGCTGCATCCACTGCTACAATGATTGCTCCAGAAGAAGTATACTTTAAGAAACATGCCGATGAAAAAGGTGACAGTGAACTCACATCTGAAGAACGTAAAAAGAATAGAAAATCAATTAAATCTCAATGGAGATCTGAAAAAGATGAGAAAGAGGCCAGTGATAGAATTAAAGAAAAAACTGATCCAAACTTTGTCAAAAAGAATTCTACTGCAAAAGCTTTGGCTCAACTCAAACAATCAAGAGTATTTATTTTTTATTTATTTGTTTGTTTGTTTGTTTGTTTATTATGATATATTATTTATATTTATACTAACTTAATATCTGCTTATTATGAATATTTTAGAATACTACTATTGTTACATCAACTGATAATAAAACATCTAAATACACTAAATCTGGAGACTTCTTTAGTAAACTTCAAACTGAACAAGAAAACAAAAAGAAAGGTATCGAAGATCCTTCATCTGTCAAATCCAAAAAGAAAGCCAAATTGGACCAATTACAATCACAAAACTTTAAATTATAAACTCTTATTAAATATTACATTATATCTCTGTCTCTTTATTTCTCTTATTTTTTTTTTTTTTTCCTTTTTTCATAATATTTTTATTATTATAATAATAGCATCATAGCCATTTATATTAAAATATGTCATGATCAACATCATCATTGTGTTTACTTTTATTTTGCAAATCTCAAAGATTTGTGATCTTGAATGAATTCTTTATGAAAAAATCATTTTCAAAAAAAATGTTTTTGTTATAATATTGGGCAATATATTGAAAAGAGTATTTCAATTGAATTTTCAATAATGTTGAGCAAAGACTTTCATATGAATGTGTTTAGGATATGCGAAAAAACCCTCGCTTAACGAAAAGTGGTATTTTGTTTTTGCAATCTACAATGGGGGTTACCCAGTGTGTCTTGAGATGTCTCTTATGATTTGTATTTCAAATGAAAGGAATTTATATGTGTAATTTAAAGAAATTTTATATTTATTTTGATTAGAAAAACCGAACCAAAAAATAATATGAGGGGACATAGTAAGCTTAGACCCTTGATTACTCTAATTCAATATTTGATTTACGCAAATGATGAATATTTTAGACAAGTTGGGAAAAAATAAAAATAAAAATACAAAAAAAAAAAAAAAAAAAGAAAAAAAAACTTTTCGAGATCAAAATCAGCTACGAAACTTTGAAGCTGTG
>AJWJ01000343.1:0-25114 GCA_000277445.1 Polysphondylium violaceum
AGTTATTATATTATTATTATTATTATTATTATTATTATTATTATTATTATTATTATTATTATTATTATTATTATTATTATTATTATTATTATTATTATTATTATTACTAAAATAATAATTATCATATTTAAAATCGATTTTTTGAAGTGATATTTTGTCGACAAGATTTAACACTTCGGTGCCAGATTTGGGGCCAAACAAAGCCAAACCAAATTTGTAAATATCTTCTTCTTCTAATGCAATAATTTCCAATTCGTGACAATATCTACAGAGAGCCGACATATCTTGTTGCATTTGCAATTGATGTGGTTGTTGGCCTTCAGAGTGAAAGGTAAGATAACGTTTCTTTAGACAATAGTACTTGAACGAATCACTAGATTTGAGATTCTTAATTCTAATAAATGATAAGGTAATCTTGCCATTTTGTTTCCAATATCTATTTGAGTTGGACTTATCGGGGTTTCTAATAAACTTGGCACTGCTATTGTCTCTACTGGTGATGTGGAACAATTGGTCTAAATAATAATTAATTAAAAATTAGTAAAAAATTACTAAAACGAGATACACGCAGAGATCTTTGATTAGATTGATTGTTCAAACAAGTAACAAAAAAAAATAAAAAAATTGTGTAAAAAAAAAAATAAAAAATGGAAATTTGGCATGGAGTTCCAGGTCATTTAAAAATATCCCTTCTTTTTTCCCTTTACGTTAAAAGTGAAATAAAACGACCACTCCGTTTTATAAAATATCCACATCACGCGAAAAGTTGGTGATAGACATTTGAGATACACAAAAATTTTTACAAAAAAATAAAAAAAAAAAAAAAATACTTTTTTTGAACTTTCAGACCCCATATCATCTTAACAGCGTGTGTGGGAATTTACTACTTGCTGGAAATTGTGGTGAGTGGGGGGTGTTTGAAGGGTTGCTCGAAATTAATGATATCCTTGTACCATCCATGCTCATACGTGATAAGTGTTATTGCTGCAAAATTTTAATAATAAATAAAAAAAAAAAAAAAAAGAAAAAAAAATATTTAAACACATGTTTCCATTGAAATCAATCACCAAATTATTTTGACAAGTATACACACAATATTATAGTACTATATTATATAAATAATGGACATATAGAGAAAAAGAGGAAAAAAAGAAAAACTTACCTTCAGGGGGATGAATAACAGATTCCTTTTCATTTGGAAAATATAAAAGCTTTTGATCAGAATCCTCAAATCGAAAATTAATCTCTTTGGGAAAATTACACGCTTTTAGGATGTAATATAGTTTAAAATAATCTTGGGTTTGAAAAGTGGACATAAGACGACGATTACGATATCAGTGTATGCCCTAATAAGAATCACTGTGAGCGAAGACATAGCGATGGATACAACGAAAAACACAGAGACAATGAAAGATTCATAATATTATATGTTAGTAGTAGTTGTTGTTGTGGTAGTAAGAGTCCAGAGCAAAAAGATATCATGGGGAAAAACAAAGCGTGTAAATTTAAATTTAAATTAGTGTAAATTCATTTCATATCATATCAACATAAATTCAATTCAATTTCATTCGATCACATTTGAAAAAACAAATCCACACAAAAACGAAAAGTTTTTTTCGAGAGTGCAGAAAAAAAAAGGTCTTTTTTTTTTTCTTTTTTTTTTTTTTGTTTTTTTTGTTGTTGTCAACATTTTTGGGCCCACCTCGTTCTTGTTTTGGTGAATGAGTTGTACAGAAATCTAAGGACAATAAGAAAAAGTATTATGAGATGGGAGAGAAAGATGCCTTTTTCACACAAATATGAATGGTCATCATTATCATCGGTGAATAAATTGTAAAACTAAATGAAAACATACCTCTGTTTTTCCTGGCATCGAATATATAGTCCCGACTTGCTGAATTGTTATTTTTAAACAAAAAAAGGGGGTTAAAAATAGAGAAGACACTGCTTTGATTTTGTTGTTGATAACAACGGCGATAACTTTAGGACAATATGTAAATTTTAAAGACAACAGCAATAAAATGCAGATTCTCTAATTAAAATTTATATTATACTAAAATTAGTTATTGTTGTAGTCGTTGTTATGAACTATCTATTCAATAATAATAAATTATATAGGTATATAAATATTATTAATGTGGCAAGGAAGGATTGATTGATTGATGATATGGGGTATGAATAAATTATATATATTATATAATATGGTCTATCTCTATTATTATTATTATTATTATTATTATTATTTTATTATTTATTATTATTATTATTTATTATTTTTATTATTATTTTATTTATTATTATTATTATTTATTATTTTTATGTATATATATAGTAAGTGTTTTGTATTTAATTAATTATATTATCAACACACACAAAATAGTAACACACACAACACACACAACACGCACAAATAAAACGATCAGACTAGTTGACCAAAAAAAAAATTATTATTTATAGATAGATATACAACAGAGAAAGGTTTTCTTTGAGATTTTTTTTTTTTTTTGGTTTTATTTCTTTTTTTGCCAAGGGAGGGAAATGTGTGATGAGAGAGTAAAAAATTTTTAAAAAAAAATATGTTGAATCACACCACCCACCCTTTGTATTGAAATTGTGTTTTATTTTTTTTTTTTAAAATATTTTATCAATTTTTTACATGTCTAACATTGTACCCCTCTACTATATCGAACCCATCTTCGTATTGATTTTTTTTTTAAAATTTTAAAAAAAGAAACTTTTTTTGTTTTTTTTAATTAATTTGTTTTTTTTTTTTTTGATATCATGTTACTGTTTTCGTACTTACCCTTTATATTTCAAGATAATGAAAAAAATAAAAAGAAATCATATGATTTTTTCAATGTTTTATTTTTATTTCAGATGACAAAAAGAGTAGGGTAAGTTAACCATGCTTATAATAAAAGG
This sequence comes from Polysphondylium violaceum, assembly GCA_000277445.1. Classification (NCBI taxonomy): domain Eukaryota; phylum Evosea; class Eumycetozoa; order Dictyosteliales; family Dictyosteliaceae; genus Polysphondylium; species Polysphondylium violaceum. Next base: position 2,923 of record AJWJ01000343.1, read on the forward strand.
AGAGTATAATACTAGAGTTATTATTATTTATTTATCTGTCGACTCGTTACCTGCGCCTATTTGATCAGTTGAAATTGTCAATATTATTATTATTATTTTATTTTTTTTTCATCCAATTTTCTTGCGTGATAGTGTATAGAAGTTCGCACCAATTGCCAAGAAGAACATTCCTAGAAAAAATCTATTTTTGAGAAAAAGCGAGGACGACTACTTAAGCCAAGCCATCTTAACACTAATTGGTACAAAACACAAGGGTTACATTTTCGAAAATATAATCGATTTCAATATATAAACAAAAACATGACGATTTAAATCTCGTGCAAAGTGTTTAATTTTACTGAGGTGGCTGTCCAAAAATCAGGGAAATGAAATTCAGGATTTTACTTTGCGTGTAGGTCCAAATTTTGATTTTTTTTCAATTTTTTCATTTTTTTGGGGCAGAATGTCGCCAGACTTGTACCAAAGTTGGAAATGATTTTTAAAAATCATAATTTTTGCATATTTTTTTAAGAAGAAATAGAGAATGAAATATAGTTGCATATGACGAGTGGATTTATTTTATAATAGGATTTAAATTATTAAAAGATTTATTTATTCATCATGTTCATTGTCTTCACTTCTTTTAACTAAGGAATAATAAATACTTGAATGATTTTGTTGAAGGATATTTGGATTTTCAAATTCAACAACTTCACCTTTGTCCATAACCATTACGAGATCACTGTCTTTGATGGTATTGATACGATGAGCAATGGTTAAAACAGTGCATTCATTAAAAGCAGTTCTAATAGTGTCTTGAATGAGGGCATCAGTTTCAATATCGATGGCGGCTGTGGCTTCATCCATAACGATAATTTTAGCTTTTTTGAGAAGAGCACGACCCATACACATGAGTTGTCTTTGACCAACGGAAAAGTTTTCACCATTTTCGGTGACGGGTGCACTGAGGCCACCGTCAAGTTCTTTGATGGCTTTTGTGAGATGAGCACTTTCCAAGGCTTCCCAAATTTGATCGTCAGTGTATTTGTTGAATGGGTCGAGATTGGAACGAATGGTACCGGCAAATAATACTGGATCTTGAGGAATGATAGAGATACGGCTACGAAGAGTGTGGAGTCCAAGATCACGAATGTCCTCACCATCAATCTCAATAGTACCACGGAGTGGTTCAACAAGACGGAAAAGAGCTTGAGTAAGTGATGATTTACCAGCACCTGTTCTACCAACGATACCAATCTTTTGTTTGGGAGCAATAGTGAGTGAGATACCACGAAGCACTGGATCCAAGCCTTCTCTGTAGGCGAGCCAGAGATCTTTAAATACAATTTGACCTTGAGTTGGCCATCCCTTTTGTACCTTTTTATCGTTGGTAAGGGCGGCTTCAGATGGGAGTGAACAATACTCTTGAATTCTTTCAATTGAGACAACACTGTTTTCCAAATCACAAGACATTCTAACCATCCAATTCATATTGGAAGTGATGGCAAGAGCATAGGTGATAACAAGACCAGCTGTACCAGGATCAATGTGATGACTGGCCAAGACAGTGTAGAGCACGGCAGAGGTGACAATGCAGGCACCCAAAAATTCCAATCTGAGGGCGAGCCAACGATTGGCACTGATGTTGATATAGTAGCACTTTTGATTGTCGTCTAAAAGTTTTTCATTTTCTGAGCTGAATCTAAAGGCCTCTTGGAAAGCACGAATGGTAGTGACACCAGCCAATGTTTCACTGAAATGAGCATAGATGGGTGAACGAGAGACACCTTCAAGACGAGTCAATTCTCTAGAGCTGTTCAAATAGTATCTTTGAATAAAGTAAAAGAGGGCGGCAACGGGAATCATGGCAATAATGATAAATGGTGAAACGAGGGCAATGACGATAATAGAGCCAAACACTTGACAAAAAGTATTTAAAAACATGCCAAGTGTACGGGCAATAGACTCATCGATGGTGAGTTGATCCTTTGAGAAACGATTCAAGATTCTACCAATTGGGGTGGTGTCAAAGAAACTCATGGGTGAACGAATGACAGCTTTAAACATCTTTTCGTGGAATAATTTTGAACCTTTGATGGAACCAAATACCATAGAGAATGAACGAATAAGGGTGGCACCAATGGCGGCAAATGAAAATGCAACATAGATGGAGAGATAATATTTACTATCACGACCTTTGGCATCGTTACCATCGGCATCGACACTGTTTGTCCAATTAGATAACCACCAATTGGCTAAAATTGAAAATAATTGAGTGAAAACATAGAAGCCAATAATTAAAGTAGCCAAAAATGGACCAATGGCTTGAAAGTAGGAAAAGTAGACTTTGAGTGAAACTTTACCTTCTTGACGAGTTTCAACAGATATAATTTTACCATCTTTGTTTGGTGTTTCTTTTTGTTGAGTTGGTGGTAAACTGACTGGTTTTGAAATGGTTTTGTTTATAGTTTTCAAAAGACTGAGTGGTTTCTTAAACATTGATTTCTTTTCATCACTAGATTTTGGTTTCAAACTAGTTTGGTCATTTTCAATATCAATATCTTCCATTAATTCTTTTTCACCATCATCTTCCTCCTCCTCCTCCTCTTCGCTATCACCTCTAGTTGTTGTTAAAATTGCATTATTAGTATTATCATCTTGTTCTTCTTGTTCTGGTCCTGATCCTTCTAAAACTATTTTTCTTGGGACATCAATTAATTTATCACTTTCACCAAGATCTTGTTCTTCAAATTCTTCTTCAAGAGTTTTAGAATGTCCACCATCATTGGTATGTTGATCAGTGTCTTTGTTTTCTTCATTGTCGTTGATGAGCTCAGCAGAAGAGGTGAGGGAAGCTGGGGTTGGTGATTGTTGATGTTGAGTATCATGTTTCATGAGACTTGCAAAGGGACCTTCATTTTGTAAAAGGAATTCATATGAACCTTCTTCGGCAATGGCACCATCTTTAATCATAATAATACGATCGACATAGGGGAGATAATGAACAGCATGGGTGACTAGGACTCTAGTCTTGTTTCTCAACATACCAGTGGTATTTGACAAAACATCACGGAAAATAGATTTACCAACATGGGCATCTACTGCACTAAGTGGATCATCAAATAAATAAACATCGGCATTATTATATACAGCACGAGCAATACTGACACGTTGCTTTTGACCACCTGATAAATTGATACCCTTTTCACCAATTTCAGTTTGATCACCGGTGGGGAGGATCTTTAGATCTGGTAAAAGACAACAGGCTTCGATAACCTTTTGGTATTTATCTTCATTGAGTTCCTTTGAAAAGAGGATATTGTTTTTGAGAGTGGCATTTTGAATCCAAGCTTGTTGGGTGACCAAGGCAATGGATCCTTTGACGGCAACGGTACCTTTTGTCTTGTCCAAATCACCAACCAAAGTACTGATTAAACTTGATTTACCAGAGCCTACATGACCGACAATGGCAATCAACTCTTTTTCTTTGACTTTGAGATTGATGTTTTTCAATACAGTCTTTCCAGGCTCCCATTCTAATGAGGCGTTTTCCAATTTGATGGCAACGCCTGCTTCAGAGATGTGTCTTTCGACGACATTTGGATCCAAATCTTTTTTGAGAAGGAATCTTTCAAGACGTTGAACAGATACACTGGCTTCAATGATACTACTGACAACGTTGGGAAGCATATTGATGGGGAATTGCATGACATTGAAAAGTGAGAGACAAGGGAAAGCAATGGCAGCAGTTAAAACATGACCAGTTAAAATATATACGGCAAAGGTAGACACAGAGACAAAGATGGGACTCATAGACCAGAGAAGAAGAGAGAAACCTTGGATGTATTTAATTGTTTTCATTACACCAAGTTCACTATTTCTAATGGCGTTTACGTGGTTCATAAAGCTTTGTTCCCAAGAGTAGAGTTTGATGACTTTGATGCCATTGAGTACTTCGTTGACGGCCTTGGTACGTTTGTCTTTGAGCTTCATAGAGGTTGTTTGTCTCTTTTTGGCGAGATTACTAATAAATAGATTGATGGGAATCATGACCAACATAATAGCCAAACCAGCAAACACTGATGGACCCAATTTCAAGTAGAGTAAAATCAAGGCAATGGCAATTTGTTCCAAAGCAGACCAAATCATGTGAAGATATGGACAAAGATCCATAAACTTTTGAGCATCGACAGACATGAGATTGACAATCTCACCAATGGTGGTTCCCTCACGAAGGGATGTTCTCAATGCCTTTTTATAGACAGCAGTGACGACGGCAGATCTCAACCACATGCCAACACGGAAACAACGGTGGAAATATTGATGGAGTGTGAGTGACTGAATCACGGGTGAAAGGAAATAAAAGAGTACATAGATAAGACCATTGTATGTGGGAACATTGTGAGTAGTGACAAAGGTAATAACTTTGCCCAAAAGAATGGGACCGACAAACATCAAGCCATCTTGAATCAATTTAAATATGGCAGCAACATAGAAATGTGGGCCAAAGGCGGCGGCAAGGGCACGTGGAAGTGATGGTTTGGGTCGAGAGAGTTGTTCTTCCCATGCTTTTTCAAATTTCAATGACAAGATTTCGGCTTGATCGATTTCAGTCAATTTAGGCACATCGGGGATATCCAATGATTTCTTGTAACCCTTGACAAGGATTGGATTGATCCACCAAAATGTGAGTCTAGAGAAGAGATTTGCATTCTTTTCAAGTGGCTCTTCATTTTCATCTAAATTTGAATAACCTGCACTATGATCAAAGAACAATACACTTGTAATTGATAATATCAATATCAAACAAAATCCAATTAAAAAAGAAAAGTATTCTAAAAATGATACCTCCAATTTATAACTCGACTATATATGTGTATTAATATTAGTATCAACTCTATAGATCCGACTATACTAACAAACTAAACAACATACATCAAATGCACCAAGTGATAGGGTTCTTAATTTAATAACGGCACAGAGAAAAGAGAGGATCCAATATACTCTGATGTTCCATGATCTAGTTTGACCTTTTTTAAGTTCAAGATAAACTAAAAAGAAGGCAACTATCCATTGAGCCATGGTTACGGTTGAATAAAACTTTACGTATGGTTCGTCGTAAATTGAAACATCAACAACAAAGAACAACACCTTCCATGCTACCAATAATATTGATACAATAACTTCCAATTGTATACTTTTTTTCCATGTTTTAAAATCTCTGATCAATTGTTTAAAATGAAAGATATCTGGTTTCTTTGTTTCAAGATCATATAGTAACTTTAGACCAAAAATCAATAGAAAAGCACCTGGTAATGTCATAACGACAGAGTCTTCAAAACATTTACTGAAATCACCTTGATCCCATACTGTAAATGACTTTTCTCCACAAAATCCCATTTTTTCGATTATATATAAAGATTCTGTGTATGTATATTTGTGTTTATATATATTCTATATTATATATTTGATTCAGATTTGTTTGTTTTTTTGTTGTGTGTGTGTGTGTGTGTGTGTGAAGTTATAAATCTGTTAGTTTTTTTTTAAAAAAAAATATCTATCTAAAACAAGATGGATTTATGATTGAGAATGTTGAATGGTGTTGAGAATCAAGTATATAACTATTGAGTGAGAATAGCTATATCGTGTGTGAATAAATGTATACCTATGTTATAGGCGAAATCAACAACAACCAATACCAACAACAACACAAGTTATCTCTAAAAGTGTGTTTGTTTTCAGTCTTCGTAAAATTTTTTAAAATGATCCACCGATTTTTTTTAAATTTATAATTTTTTTTTTTTCAAAATTTCATCCCGCTTGTTTTGGTCACAAAAGATTTGCAGGAAGAATGCCATTCCATAACACCACCACGAAATCATTATATTTATAAGGTCACACTAAAAAAATTTTATCCCATATTTTGTCGTATAAAAATAAATATTTTGGTTGTATAAAAATAAATATTTTGTAAGCAACAGCTCAGATACTTGACTTTTTCTCACTTTAGTCTGAAATGCCTTTTGAATAACTGTGTTCTATTAATAATGAATAATACGTAAAAACAATATCCGTTGATTTTGAATACTTGGAATAAACACGTGATGTCCGTTGTTCACATTTTTTGTAATATCAATTATTGTTAATTCTGTTGTAGTTAAATCATATAGAGCGTATTTAAATACAAGGACTCAAAGTATCCAAACAAAGTGTCTAATAAAAAAAACAGATAATAATATCATTCATTTCTCACTTTTTTTTTAAAAAATTTTTTTTCTTTTTTTTTTTTTTAAAAAAAAAAACGACGAAAATTGGATTGAGAGAGAATTTGTGTAAATTAGATAGTATAGACAACGACACAATGGATAATACTACACCAACTACAACAACCAATGTAGAAAACTCAACACCAATTAAAAAAAAGTCAGGTGGTAAATTATGTGAACTATGTAATGTTGCAAGACCAGTGTTAAAGAGACCCAAGACAGGTCAAATGATTTGTAAAGAATGTTTTTATACAGTGTTTGAAGATGAAATACATCATACCATTGTGTCAAACAATCTATTTAAAAGAGGTGATCGTGTAGCTATTGGTGCCTCTGGTGGTAAAGATTCCACCGTTTTGGCTGAAGTAATGACATTGTTGAATAAGAAATATGACTATGGTTTAGATTTATTCCTGTTATCAATTGATGAAGGTATTACAGGTTACAGAGATGATTCATTAGAGGTAATTTATAAATACACATACAAAAAGAGAGTATATTTATATTAATTTCATAATACAATAACAAAAGACTGTTAAAAGAAATCAACAACAATATCAAATACCATTAAAAATATTATCATATAAAGAGCTCTACAATTGGACAATGGATGAGATTGTCAAAGAGATTGGATTAAAGGGAAATTGTACTTTTTGTGGTGTATTTAGAAGACAAGCCTTGGATAGAGGTGCTGTAATTCTAAAGGCAAATAAAATTGTAACTGGTCATAATGCTGATGATATTGCCGAAACTGTTTTAATGAATTGTTTGTATATCAATATATATATAATATATATAATATATATTATCTAATATACAATTATACTAATACCACCACCACTTACTATAGTATTAAGAGGAGATATACCAAGATTACAAAGATGTGTAAATATTGTAACAGGTAGTGAAGGAGCATTACCAAGAAGTAAACCATTTAAATATACCTATCAAAAAGAGATTGTTATGTATGCCTATTTCAAGAAATTAGATTATTTCTCTACAGAGTGTATTTATGCACCAAATGCCTATAGAGGTCACGCTAGAGATTTCCTAAAGGATTTAGAGGCAATTAGACCCTCTGTCATTATCGATATCATTCATTCTGCAGAGAATTTCCATTTTAGAGAAGAAAACAAAATGCCTGTTCAAAGAAATTGTATTCAATGTGGTTATATCTGTAGTAATGATGTTTGTATGGCTTGTGATTTATTAAAGAATCTTAATAGTGGTTTGGCAAAGGTTAAGTTATCAATTAATTTAAAGAGAAAAGATAAAGATAATAACAACAACAACAATAGCAATAACAATAATACTACTCTTTCAAATCAATTGGTTATTGAACAAAAATAATAAATAAAAGCTACATCCCATATACGAGTACAAAAGTATGATATCAATTGTTTGTTTAGACAATGCTTTTTTTCTTTTATTAAATAATACACACATTTTAATATATATGATGTTGATGTTGATGTTGTTGTTGTTGGATGAAGAACTTGATGATGATGATAAACTAATTAATTTAATGAGTAGCAGTAGTAGTAGTTGAAGAGCTTGGTGAATTTTTTAAACGAATTAAAATTTCTCTCATTCTAGAGGTATCTTTGTTTGTTGGGTTTGGTTTAGCTTGTAAATCAATCATATTGACAACAGATTCCCAAGAGTGATCAGTTGAGAGGGTTTGACCTTCTTCTTCCAAAGTTTTATTGTGTTCTCTATTGTTTTTCAAAGCAGTCTTTTTCTTTGCTTCACGTTCGCTGTAAAAGTTTTCCAATGATTTCTTTGCCTCTTCTATTTTCTTGGCACGTTTCTCTTCAGAAACTCTCTTTTTCTCTTTTAATTCTTTTTCATGTTTTTCTAAATATTCTCTGTAATAATAAAGATAATAAGAATATGTAGGTATTAATATTTATATCTGTACACTATAGTGAGTGATATAGGATGATAAATTACTTCATAGCTGGAGCAGTTTCTCTCTTTTGTTCGCCATTGTTGGTCATTGGTGATGATTCATAGGAGTTTGAAGATTGTGGTACTGTTTGTGCACTGAAAAAGTCATCAGCGTCATTGTTGTTGTTGCTGCTGGTTTGTTGTTCAATAGTATTGCCATGTTCATCAACATATTCTACAATGTTTTCAGTGTTGTCAAGATCGACATCACCTTCAACAAACTCTTCGATAACTTCAACTGAATCTCCAAATGGATCTGACATTTTCTTTTATATTATATTGATATGTGTATATTAACGCTCTAGAGTGAATTATGAATGGAAAAAAACTAGTTGCATGATCATCAAAATTTTGCAAAAAAAATAAAAAAATTTTAAAAAAAAATAAAAAAAAAATTTACAAATAGTCTCACATTGCTGGCAGAGAGATAAATATAATAAAGTTTATTTGAATGAATTCATTTATTCTCTTGTATCTAATTTATTTATCCAAATACCCTTAAAACCATTGGGGTATATAATTGAAGGAAAGCTGCTTCTGCTTTTTTAATTTTTTTTTTTTTTTTTTTTTTGCGTTTAGTATTTTTTTTTAAAAATTTTTATTTTCAGTGAAAACCCTGTAATTTGACAAAATTGGAATTTTGATCTGGATTATCTCGCTTTTGGAGAATTATGATGCAAAAATGGTTTGACATTTAAGATTGAAATAATACATAGTACAAATCAAAGAGATAAAAGTAGGTTATAATTTACATAATAGAATAATTTAATTTATTGTATCTTTTTTCTTTTTTTTTTATCAAATTAATATCCATCTTTTGATAATTTATCACCTACAGTTTTTGTAGCTTTTGAGGCATTGGATTTTTTTATGCTTTCATCATAAACTCCAACAATGATCAACTTTGCTGCTTTTGTTTGTAAAAGAATAACACCACCTACACCACTTCTTTGTCCATATAATGTATCATCCTCAGCTTCCTTTAGTATGGTGATGAATAATTTGTTAGAAATTGCATAATGAGTGAAATAAATAAAAGAAAATTACCTTTGATCCTTTATAATTAATTCCATCTACATGTATTCCTTTAGTTGTAACATCATTTGGTTGTTTAAACAAATCTATAATTTTTTCAAGTTCTCCATCTTCAAAGAAAAGATTATCACTCTTTGTCACTTTTTTACTCGACACTTCAATAATGGCACCCTCTGACAACTGAGAGCCGGCCAATAATTCATTTACAAATTTTTGAAAATTCATTTTTACAAATATATATATGTACAAGATAGATACAAACTATGAGAATAGTAATGGTTGTTGATAATTTTACAAAAAGTATTTTACAAATAAAAAAGTTCCCAAAGAAACCGTCTAAATAGCCAATTGCTCGAGAATCTGAAACTGATAAAAAAAAGAAAAAAAAAAACAAAAAAAACAAATTGATCTAGTTTTGAGTAAAATGATGATTTTTCGCAAAACCACACAAAAAAATGCGTTGAGCGAAACTGCAAACAAATTTAATTTCGTGATAAAAAAAAAAATCTAGGTTACATTACAAAAATGATTTGTAAAAATATACTTTATTTTTTTAAAGTATAAAATAATATATATGCATTTGAATTGATTGCTTGATCTTGTCCAACCTAATTGATATATTGAAATATTAATATATAAAATAAAAGTGCAAGTAAATAATAATTTTAAAAAAACATACATCTTTGACATCAGAATCATCGTATAATGTCCACTTTGATGAAGTTTTATCATTTCCATAGCATACATAGTGACCACTATTTAAAGTACCTGTATGTTTAACTATGGTGTTGATTGAATATATTACAGGTTTTTCAACATCATCTTGACTTTTACTTGATTTCTTTTCCTCTTTTTCCTCTTTTTCTTTTGGTTGTTGTTGTTGATTTCTTTCAATTGCAGTTGTAGTTTCAGAAGTAGTTGACGCAGAAGCATAAGCCATACCAAAATCTAAAATTTCATCGCCAATATCAATATTATTACTACTACCTATACTAGATGTACTACTGCTACTATTGCCACTAATACTACTACCAATACTGCTGCTACTGCTACTGCTACTAATACTGCTATCATCACTACTTTGATCAATGATAGGTTCAATATACTTTGGTTTCATATAGGAACCAATATCTATACTCTCTGAATTTAATATATATACACTATTTTTTAAAAAAGAAGTTGAGTTCATTTTAAATCTTTTCAAATGGAATGCCAAAACATCTGAACTCTTTGATATATGTTTGGTTAAAATACTCTTTGTATGTCGACAATGTGTACATTTTCTATCAATAGTTTCTTCTTTAAAATATGTTTCTAAAAGATTTGAAAGTGTTGGTTTTCTAAATATAATAATAATTATTATTATTATTGTTATCAATTAGTATAATCATCAATTGAGATTTAAATAAAAAACAAAAAATATACTTTTGAGAATCAGAAGACTTTGGTAAATCAAGAGATAAATCTGTAAATATTTCACTAGATGTTGAAATTTGATGACAATTACAACACTTGAACGTATTTATCAAAGTTGATTTAAAATGTTTTGTAATTGGACATATTTGTTCGACAAAATCTTTAATTTGTTTTTTTTCCTCCTTTTCTTTATCTTTACAATTGGTAGTAGCTGTAGTTGATGTTGATGTTGATGTTGATGTTGTCGTTGTTGATGATGCTTTCTTTATATTTACAATAGCAGATCCACTTGCTCCATTTTCATCATCATAATCACTAATTGAACTATTTTCATCAGATTCATTATCAGAGTTCAATTTATCTTTTTCGTTAAAAGACAGTTGTAATTTACCATCTTTAATCTTTAATTGTACCTTTTCATCCTTAATCATTTGAGTTATATTATTCTTTAGTTCTTCTTCTAGTATATCCAATAAAGAAACCAAGAATTCATGTGCATCGTGTTGAAGAAAACCTTGAAAGTATGTACACACTTTATCAACTCTATCTTTAAAATTTGAAGGATCAACACCAGTTTCTATATCTGATGATAGTAGTGATGTTTTTTTTTTTGGAAATCTATTTGATTTATCATAGAGTTTAATTACCGAATTATAAACTCCATCTCTTGGAATATATTGTTTAAACCTATAATAATAGTAGTAAATTATTTGTTTATTAATATTAATTCTATTATTGTTAATTATTATAATTATATATTATTACTTTTCATTTTTAATATCTCGAAATAAATCTGTTAATCCAAACATTGATTGCAATACAACACTCATATAGCAACTAGAATGATCATAAAATAGATAAAAGTTAAAAAAATGAAAATCTATATAGGCATTAATGAATACATACCTATTACCTAAATTACAAATACCATATCTTGTCTTAATTGGAGTTGGAAATGGCATTGTATTTGTAGATCTAGATGAAATTGATCTTTCTGATTGCTTTGCTGAAATATTACTATCAACACTATCATATTTTATTCTTTTTTCCTGTTGACTCATATCCCATGGTGATTTACGTTTAAGTTCTATATCAATATCTTTCTTTGTTAAAAAGTCTGTAAATGAATATTTTATAGTAGGAGTAGGGAATCCTGGTAAATCTTTTGATTTGTTAAATTTTGATTCTATTTTTAATCGATTATTATCATTCTCTCCATTACTATTAGCTGCTGCTGTTGTTGTTGTAGGTGTAGTTGTAGTTGTAGTAGTGGTGGTTGTTGTTGGTTTAGGAGGTGGTTTAGAAGGTGGTTTATATGGTATATTATAGAGTCCTTTAATGACAGTGTTCTCTGTTGCTGACAATATTGAACCAGAACCAGAAAGAGTATTGGTTTTTTTATATATACACAATTTCTTAAAAAGTTTCCCAATGTTATCGATACCGTTTGGATCCATGTTGTCGACTGTTATTGTAAGTTTATTACAATCTTTAAAAAAGACGTCGATGGTTTTGCCGACAAGTGTTAAATTCTTTATCGTATTTTGAAGTACAATAATTTCTTTTGCTGTTGCTGCTGCTGATGCTGTTGTTGTTGTTGTAGATGGTGGGGAAGGGTCTATTACAAGACAAGCTTTATTTTCATCTTTAGTAGTAGTTTTTATTGTCGTTGATGTGTATGTATAATGAATAGTTGAAAAAAAAAAATAGTTAATATAATAATAATAATTAATAATAATAATTATTTTTTGCTAGCAAAACGTGTGTTTGTGTGTGTTAAGTGAGAGTGTAAATTAATTTATGAGAGTGCGAGTGTGTGAGAATTATGATTATGATAGTAAGTGTATGTGTAGTGAGTTTGTGGGTGTGGGGAATGGTGTGAATGTGGGATTTAGATTACTTGTACTACTACTATTCTTACGACTACATACTATTTGATTCTATTGTTAATGTACAGTGTTGAAAGATAAATCCCTTAGTATCCCTATTCTCTGTTGGTGTATCAAAAAATAAATTATATGTTGGTTGTTGTTCTATAGTTGATGTTGTAGTTGTTGTATCACCGATATTCATTCTAATAGAAACCAACAATTGATAGAGAGGGCGAGTGTGAGTTGTTTATATATAACAAATACAAATAAGATATGTATTTAATTATTTGCTTGTATAGCGAATGAATGGATATTATTATACTATATAAATAAATACCCACTACAACTTGTTCAAAACATTGCGTACGCCAATTTGTGAGATTGATGGTAGGGAGCTGCAAAAACAAAATAAAATAAATTTTAAAATTTAAATTAAAATATTTTCCCCAAACATATGTTTTTCCTGATATTTGCAAAAACAATACACATTTCAACAAAATGAATTTTTTTAATTTTATTTTATTTTTTACAAAACGTGCACCCACCCAGCGTATTGCATAGTGCGTGGTTAGGTGGAGTGTTGTTTGGGTTTGGAGAGTTTGATGTACATCTTTTTGCCCAAAAACAGGCCCCAATAGCTGTTCAACACAATGGCCAGTATGGCTTCGATGATGTAGACGATACTCTTGTCAATGGGGAAATCGTTGATTCTATATGAGAGTGCATAGAGGGAATACAACAGGAATGGTACGCCAATGATGCATCGAACTAATAGGAATGAGATGGCAAACACTAGTAACACAGAGTCATAGTATTTGGACTGGGGGTTGTACACTTGAATAAATCCTTTCAAGTTTAAGGGAATGGTACTAATCTCTGTTAGCAACATCATTGATACCACTGGTTGAAATGCTGGTCTACCATGAGGCAACTATTGAATAGTGGTATGATCATTGTTTGTGTTAATACGAGTATTGGTAACAAGCGTTAGTTTAAACACTTACAGCTACATACAAGTTGGCAGTGATACCCATAATGGCATGGAAAATCATTGCAGTGCCGACAATCTCTGGACGCTTATAGCAAACATAGAGATCCCAAATAAAATATCCACTTGAAATTGATAAAAGTAGAGTTAATGCTGGTGATTGGTAAGAAAATAAATCAATCTATACAAGTTGTTTGGTATTATGGTATGAGTAAATAATGATTACTACAACTACGACTACTACGACTATTACTACTATTGTACATACAAATGATGCTTGATATGTTACATAAATGGCCAATGGGACAGTTACACAAGCGTGTAGCATTGATACCACACGTTGGTCCCATTCAATTCTTTGTTTTTTTCTGAGAGAATTATATGTATACTTGACATCATTAAGGAAGAATTTCGATATCTTTTTTGAATTAAAATATGTGAAAAAGAAAATAGCTGAACACACTATAGTCTGTATAAGAAATGTAATTTCAGAGAATTTATATTGTTCAGTAATATTGTCCCTATAACTAATTGCCATTTCTATACTTTTCTTTTCTCTTTTTCTTTTCTTTACTAAAAAATAATTACAATATTACTACAACAACAACAATAAATAATGGTGATTTCGCGCGCAAACAAATAAACAATATAAGTATATTAAATGAAACACTGAATCTCTAATTAACCATTTATACACTAAAAAAAATTTAAAAAATTTAAAAAAAATCTCCATGTTGTCATAAATGGATAAAAAAAGTCGAATTTCTTGAATTTGAGGAACGATTTCCCACTCAATCATATTTATTCATTTTTATACATTGATTAAGATTATGATGATGATTTTAATGAATATGATGATGATGATGATGATTAGACTCATTCATTGAAAATGATGATGATGATGATGATGATGATGATTATTATTATTTTTAATATATTTATGTATGTTGTTTTATTCAATTAATTAATTTTGTTTTTTACTTTCATCAATAATGTGTTGTTGTTTTTGAAGTAATTCTAATTTCAATTCCAACAATTTAGAGATATTTTCAACTTCTTGTCTTTGTTTGGCGGATCTTAACCATGGAAGAGTGCATTTGAGATAGGCAGAATTTTTTTTGGAAATTTTGGAAATTTGATTGATGGCCTCATCAAGATTGCCCTCTTTGATGTGTTTTTCGGCAGCGTCTAAAATGGCTTCAGTGTCATCACCCTCGACGACGGCGTCACTGGGTAAAATAAATTTGACGGCCAAGTTGGAGATGGCTTTGCCAAGCATGGACTGGTCGTTGGGCAACAATGATATTCTACGGCATTCTTGAGCAACGTGTTTTAGTTGATTGCCGAGTTTAGCCATATCGACAATACCATCAGTGACAATGTTTTTCGATACGTTGTCCAAGAGATTCTTTATCAAGACGTCGTGGTGTGAGAGATCGACGAGATTGTTGAATGTGTCTTGAAGGGATTTGTTGAGAGACTCTTTGTCGCCGCCATAGACCTCTTTGCCCAACAACACCTTTTGAAGAGACACCAATGTGGATGCCAATTTGGAGATCACCTTCTTTTCATATTCAGACTGTTTAATAGACTCTACTTGTTGATTGAAAATACCAACCAAGTTGTCCTTTTGTTTTTCTACACTAGTTTGAATTAATTTATAATTGTCTTGAATGAGTTGTTTATAGTATTGTTCCATTTCTGTGAGTTTTTTAGTGACTTCATCGTTGACTGTATCAATAGTATCATCCAAAGTTTGTTTATATTTTTCCTTTAAATGTTTTTCCATGGCAATAATAAATTCATGATGAGCATCTCCCAATTTAACCAATTCCTCTTTTAATTTAACCTAATGTTTTATAATGAATGTTGATTAGTTATATATATATTGTGTAATTTACAATATATTCTTACATTTTCAGAGATTAATGATTTAATATTATTAATATATTTAGTTTCAAGGGCTTCAATAATTTCATCGATTGGTGATTTAATTGGTTCTGCAATTATAATAACACCTTCAATTGGTTCTTGTTGTTCTTGTTCTTCTTGTTGTTCTTGTTGTTCACCTTGTTCATCATCAGTTAATTTAATAGAGTTTACAATTTCTTCAGCCAACTCAACAGGATCTGTGATTGTATCTAAATCTTTTTCTTCAGAATTAATTTCATCATTTTCAACTTGTTCACCATATGATGTATTTGTTTGTTTTTCTTGATTATCATCAGATTCTTGTTGTTGTTGTTGTTGTTGTTGTTGTTGATCATCAGAGATTGTATCCATTTCTTTTTCTTCAGAGTTGATTTCATCATTTTCTACACTTTCACCATAAGTGCTAGTAGTTGGAGTTGGTTCATCTTGTTGTTGTTGTTGTTGCTGTTGTTCATCTTGTTGTTGTTTTTGTTGCTTTCTTTGCTTTTCTTCTTCATAGGCAATTAAAATCGATTCTTCCAAAGTACCTTCTGGATTAGTCAAAACAAAAGCTTCATCCGATTGATCATCATCTTGTGTATTATTTTTCTTTTCGTTATCCGCACCAGTAGTAGCAGTAGTAGTATCAGCAGCAGTATGTTTATCTTTCATAACCTTTTTAAATTGATCCAAATGTTCTTTATTTACATTTGAGATATTGCTCGAGAACATGAAATCTTTGTTATCTAAAAATTCAAAATAAAGTAAAGCACTACTAGCAACGGTAACACCTGCGAGGGTAAGAATTAAATTTCTCTTTAATTTACTAGTTGTTTCATTGCTATTGTTGTTTTTGTTGTTGTTGTTGGTGTCATTATCATTGTTTTCTTTATCGCTATTACTGTTATTGCTGTTATTTGAACTACTACCAGTTGAAAAAGTAGCTCTTTTAGCACCCAATGTTGATTGAGTAAACAATAGATTACTACGATGATTTCTAAGTAATCCTGTTGATCTTTTAATCAAATTATTCATATTGATGTTTAATATAATATAAAGATATAAATCGAATTTGAAAAATAAGGAAATGAAAAAAAAAAAAAAAAAAAAATCTTTTTCCCAAATGTCAGCATTTTACAACAAATTGGAACATCACCACCCCACACATATTAATTTGTTACATGGATTTTATTTACAAAAATCTTGCTAAAAATATATAATACAAATATGGTGTGTTTCTATAAAAGAATTTATTCTATATTTTTAGACAATTTTTCAAGTCTTTGTTTAATGTCATCTATTTGGTAAGTGGGTGGTTGACATCCCAAAGAGTTACACATGTACATGGTGGGTTTGTCATAGATGGGTTTGGCGATTTCATAGGTAAAGTTTTTAGTTTTTTCCTTAAAGAATCTATCGGCGTTGTCATTTTTGGCATGATCATCACCATTGGTACCCACACGAACAATTAATACTTTCAATGGAATGTAGTTTGAATGAATTTCAGTGACGAGATTTTTAAAATCATCGTTTTCAAATGATGGTGTGGCAATGATAAATTTGGTCATTGATTTCAAGTACATGTTTAGACTACAGACCATTTGAGGAAGCACAATTGGGGCTTTGTCGAGATAGAGGGCACTGGCCTCAAATGTCTCTTTGGCCTTTCTTTCATAGAGGTCTTGGTCCTCGGTGATAGCATAGAGTCTGAGCAAGTTGCTAGAAGACACAGATTGGCACGAGGGCTCTGCGCCGTCGTGGTCTTCTTTGAGACGTGAGAGAATGGTTTTGTCTTGTCCAGACGTAGAGAAATAGCCCTTGTCTTGAGTGTCGTAAAAGAGAGTGTCTTGCATCTCTTGTAGTTTGACTGCCCATTCGAGGTAGTCTGTATTGAACGAGGCTTCGTAGAGATCCAAGAGGCCCTGAATAAGGAATGAATAGTCATCGCAAAAGCCTTGAATGCTGCTTGGGCCATGTCTATAATTACGAATGAGTAGGCCTTTGTCGGCCATGTAGAGATTCTTTTTGATAAAGTCCACGGCCTTGACAGCACTGTCCAAGTAGCTCTTTTCGCCAAAGATTTGATATGCTTTGGCATAGGCCGAGATCATCAATGCATTCCACGATGTAATGATCTTGTCATCAAGTGGGGGACGAGGTCTCTTTTCTCTGGCAGCAAATAACCTTTGTTTGCAGATGGCTATGTGTTGGTCAATCTCGTCCACAGTCATTTTAAAGTAATTGGCGCACTCTTGCGATGTCTTGATCTTCATGATAATGTTTTTGTCGATAAATTCATTGTGAGGGTCATCGGAAGGGTCAACATTTCCATTGTCCAAAATTCCATACATAAATGAAAAGATATTGTATTTCTCTTGGTCGTTGATGGCTTCCTCAATCTCTGATGAAAGCCATACATAAAATGTTCCCTCGCCATTGTGACCCGACTCGACATCCAAGCTGTCTGCATCCTCTGCACAAAAGAATCCTCCGTCGGGATGGGTCAGATCCCTTTGAACATAGTCTAATATTCCTCGAGCAATCTCGGCAAACAAAGGATTTTTAGTGATCTGATAGGCATCCAAATAAACGCTGGCAATCTGTCCCTGATCATAGAGCATTTTTTCAAAATGGGGTACCTTCCAATCAGGAGTGACAGAATAACGATGAAATCCTCCACCAAGCTGATCGTACATTCCACCAAATGCCATCTTTGTCAATGTAAAGTGCAATGCCTTTAATCCCTCTGGTCGCTGATTATGAACTTGATGAAGGAAATTAAATATACCAGTTCGGGGAAACTTGGGTGCATCAGTAAATCCACCAAGTTCACTATCGTATCCCTCCATTATTTTGTGATAGCAAAGATCAATTGTTTTCTCAGATATTGCACTTGTTGCATTGCCAGCTGGTCTCTTTTCCTTGAGGAATTCAATAAAAGTATTTGATCTCTCTAACACCATTTCTCTTTTATTTTTCCACATTGATTCCAATTTTTTGCATAAATCTGGGAATCCTGGTCTACCATATTTTGAAGTTGGTGCAAAATCTATATCAATCAATCATTAATAACTAATCAATACTACTCTTGTTTGCAAACATCATTTTATCTATACCTACATGTTCCTCCTGTAATTGGTTCTAAATCTGGAGTTAACCAAACACTTAGTGGCCATCCACCTGATCCGGTGACCTCAGTGATATAGGTCTAATTGAATATACATATATTAATATTTCTATCATCATCATCATAGGTATATGTATACATACCATATATATTTTATCAATATCTGGTCTTTCCTCTCTATCTATTTTAACATTTATAAATAGTTCATTCATAACTTTGGCAATCTCTGGATCTTCAAAACATTCATGGGCCATAACATGACACCTTTGAAGATATATAATAGCGAAAATTAATAACAATAAATAGAGTGATATTAACAATAATACCAATAATAATTACCAATGACATGAATAATAACCAATCGAGAGGAAAATACATTTATCTTCTTGTTTAGCTTTCTCAAATGCTTCCTGTCCCCATGGATACCAATCAACAGGATTATGAGCATGTTGTAAAAGATAAGGCGACTTTTCATGAATCAATTTATTTGTGTATTCATGTTGTTGTTGTGGTTGCTCTTTATTATCTATGTTTTTTGCTGTTGTTGTATTTGTAGATTCTTTTTGGTTATTGTTATCAGTGCCAGTAGTACTAGTACTAGTCGTATGTGTAGTTGTTGTTTTATCAGACATATTATTAGTAGTAAAATAACGATTACTATTCGTATTACTAATGGAAAAAGGAAATTTATCTGTAGATGATGGATATTTGGTTGTTTTTGTGATTTGTGCTATCTTAGTTTTTAAACTAGTACAATGGCGAGAAAATAAAAGTGGTGTTACTTTATTCTGAACATTCAACCATCGAATCATGTATGTGTGCGGTGTATGTGTTGTGAATTTGAAAATATAAAAAAAGAAGGGGAGGATGGAAGTAGAATGTTGTCAACATCAAAAATTAATTTATTTTTTTTTTAATTTATTAATTTGTCATTTATAGATATCTATGGCTATTTATTCATACTAGTATGGATATGGATATATGCATACACCACACACGCACACACACACACACACACATACACATATATTCACTATTCTAAACAAAAGATTTTATATTTTATCCAAAAAGATCATTGTGTGCCAGAATCTCTGCTCACATGTGTCAAATTGTAGTGAGAGCGCTTTGTTTGTGTGTCCCTCTTGAAGATTTTCTTCAGAGCCAAAAAATTTAAAAAAAACAAAAAAACGTTCATACATTCAAAAAAAAACAAAATTTAAAAATTTAAAAAAAAAAAAAAAAGAAAACTAAAAATGAACTGAGAGTGTCTCTATAGAGTGACTATTGAAGCCGACGACATACACATATATCACCAACACCCTAGTCTTTGCATTACACGGCACATTATTCATAAATAGTTGTGCGTGTGTATGTGTGTATTATTATCATCATTAATATCCTCACATCATCCCCTCTTATAAAGTGACACACACTTGGCGCTACATATAACAACACTAGCTATAACACTCATTGTGATTCGTTTGTTACTTTCAATACATATCCCCCATCCCGTCCGATCACATCCAGCATCACATAGTAACATCACACAACAGACACACCCAACCAACATCGACAATAATAGTAGTAAACAACGACAAGTTTAGTTATAAACACATTTTGTATAAAATAATAGAGTTTATGTAGAATAGTATCTTATCACCATCATCATACCTATCTTATCATTATCATATCTATCTTGCACGAAAACTATGTATGATAAACAAAAACAACAACAACAACAACCCCCTACACTTTAACTACAATTAATCATATCAATACACCACGCACATATACACATCCAATCGATTATATTCTTATTTAATGTAAATTATATTCTATTATTTATCTATCTATCTATCTATCTCGCCTCTATACTATATTAACATAGATACACAATAGTTTAGTTTTCCTTTTTTTAAATACATATAAATAAATTATACACACAACAATGAATAGCAATAATAATAGCACTAGTACTAGTACAAATAGTACATCACCTCCAACAAATAGTAATACAGAAGAGACCAAAAGAAGTGGTAGAAAATCAATTGCTCGTAGAGCTTTACCAAAGAATATTCTCGAACAATCACCGACAATATCATCAGAGACTATTAATCCCTCTGCAGTATCACCACCTTCATCTATACTTTTTAAATCACTAGATTACAATCTCTTGTTCGGTAGTATTAAAACTGAACCTAATATTAATAGTTTGGGCAATAGTGCATCATCATTAGCAACATCAAACAACAACATTACACCCCTACAATCACCCACTATAAAACAACAGCAACAACCTACCACACCGATATCTATTCATAATCTTCAAAATCCATTTTTCAGTAAAGATTCACAACTTCCAAAGATCTCTTTGGAGGCTGATTCACCTAAACTTGAAGCTGCAGAGATAACATCGGCCACTCTATCTACAAATACAACTACCACGACATCTACATCTACAAATAATACACCATCCATACCATCTACATCGTTGTCATTATCAACATCGTCAACATCGAATATTAATACATCTACAGCAACAACAACATCATCATCAACAACAACCACAACCACAACAACTACCAATTCAACTACTTCTAAAGAAAAGAAAGAAGTAATACCAAAAGAAAAGCTTAAATTAGATACACTAAAGCAAAAGGATCAAACTACCACCTCAGAGTCTACTATCGAGTCAAGTAACATTGGTGGAAGTAATAATAACAACAACAACAAATCATCATCTGAAAACATTCCAACGACACCTACATCTAGTAGTAAAAAACCACATATTGCTGTAACAACGCCAAGATCAACACCATCAAAACCATCTGCAAAGAAATCTTCGAAAGCATCTCCTTTACTCTCTCCTATAGATCACAAAGAATTATTAAACAATAGTGTTAGTAGTACTGTAAAGAAAGAAGAGTTGAAAGAAAAGGAAAAAGAGAAGGAGAAAGAAAAGGAGAAAGAGTTGAAAGAAAAAGAAGCTACAACTCCTACAAAGGTTGACGTCAAAGATAAAAAGTTTGATAACAAAAAGAAAGAAAAAGAAAAGGAGAAGGAAAAAGAAAAAGAAACTAAACATTCAAGTAAACAGCAACAACAACAAGATACCGATGAAGAAGACGACGATGACGAAGACGACGATGACAAGAATGAGTCAGTGATTAGATGTATATGTAATAATAATATCGATCAAGGTTTAATGATACAATGTGAAACATGTGATGTTTGGCAACATAGTATGTGTTTTGGTATAAAGTTGCAAAGCAATGTACCCAAACACTTTTACTGTGAACAGTGTGTGCCTCGAACCATGGATTGTGTTTGTCTTAAAAAAGAAACCAACGTTAAGATCATTCAGTGTGCTTCATGTCACAATTGGAGTCACATTCATTGTATACAAAAAGGCAATCATTTCCCCGAACCATTTACCTGTTCCACTTGTGATAAGTTGGATAATTTAGAAAACAATCTTGATGCCTCTGAGGAATCATCGACCAACAACAGCAACATTAACAACAATTCTAACAACACATCCACCAACGGAGGTGTCAAAAATACAGCAGCCAACAAGCAAACATTGGCTGGATCAAGGAATAAAAGAAAGCTCACCACAGCAGCCAACAACAACAGAAAGAAAGAAAAG
>AJWJ01000344.1:0-25081 GCA_000277445.1 Polysphondylium violaceum
AATAAAATAAAAAAAAAAAAAAAAAAAAAAAACGAAATCATTTTTTCAAGAATTTACAAATGTAAAGATATATGTATATTGATTATGAAGATCATATGCAATAAACTAAAAATATGATGATAATGAGAATTACAATGATAAGCAACCTAAATAAAACTATCTATTTTAATATACTTGAAACTATTATTTTTTTTATGTATTTATATATATTTATTTCCTCTATCTCTACGATGAGACCAATTTAATTATTCTTTTTCTTGTCAACAAATAATGATCTAAAGACTTCATGAATACCAGTTTTGTTGGAGATAATAACAAAACCTGCACAAATAATACCTGCAAGACCAAGGGTTAAACTTTTAGATAACACTATATTAGATAGATAATGATTAGTATATAGATATTATAATAATAATAATAATAATAGATCTATATAATAATAATAATACATACTTCTAGTAGTTGGTTGATAAATGTAATCATTGATAACAGCAAACATACCCAAAGTGAAATGAGTTGGGAGAATGATACTGAGTAAGGAATCAGTGACAAAGGTTAAAGTGCTTTGTGGAAAGAGTAAAGAGATTGGTAAAGCAATAGCCATACCCATAGAGCTGTAGTGAAAGATCTTTGAGGTTTTGATAGCACCTTGTGGATCTGGGAGTTTATCAGTGGCAGTTAAATGTTTGTTTGGTCCATGATAACTTGGATTTGAATCATAACTAGAGCTACTGCTGAGTCTGGTTTGTAAAGTTTGTTGGCTCTTTGCAGTTAATGATGAGTTTGGTGTAAATCCTCCAAATAAAGAAGAAACATAACGTGGTTGGAAAAGTTTTGGTGCTCTTAACATTATTATCTGTTGCTGTTGTTGTTGTTATAGTTGTTGTAGTGTTTTTATTACTATACTATATGATTATATATACAAATTGGTGCTATTACTAGATTTAATAGTAATATAGATTAGATAATGTGTGGTGTGCACTACCTAAATAATGATGCGGAGGAGAGTAATATATGAATGGAATAATGTGAACAGAATTGACCCTTGTGTGTGAAATTTTTTTTATTTTTTTATTTTTTTTTATTTTTTTTTTTTCTGTGTGAAAGTTCATATTGGTCATATGTATTGCTTTATCCGATTGGTGATTGAGGGATAGTAATAGAATGAATATTAAGCGAGGTGTAGTTATTTCATATTATTAAACATATTATTTATTGATTATTGTGGATGCCAGCAAACTAACATTCAACATCTGGTTGATTGTGAGGAGCGGCAAATTCAAATTCAGGGAGTTGAGAAAGAGCATCACTGATACGCGAAATGGTGGGATAGGGAGTCATATCGACATTGAATCTGTTTGCATTGTACACTTGAGCGGGAAGACATAAATCAATAAAAGTGATTTGATCACCAAAACAATACTTTCCACTGTGCTTGACCAATAGTTTTTCGAGACCATCAAAGCCATTGGCAATCCATTTCTTGGCCCATGCTCCTTTTTTATCATCGCCTGCAAGGGTGCCAATCTCTTGCAAGACCTTTAGATTTTGAAGTGGTTGAATATCACTGCCAATGATTTGCATCATTTGTCTAACGATGGCTCTATCAGCGGCACTCTTTGGCAATAAAGGTACCTCTGGTCTAGTTTCTTCCAAGTATTCCAAAATAGCCAATGATTGACCCAATACATTGCCATCAATAACCAATGTTGGTACCTATTGTACATTACACATCTATAATTAATATTCATACATCCAATACTGATCTCCACAATTTACATACCACTTTCATTGGATTGAGTTTAGAGTAGTCGTCAGACTTTTGTTGACCGCCCTCTTTCAAGAGATGAATGGCTTTGTATTCAAATTTAATCTTTTTCAATGCAAGTGCGATTCTAACTCTCCATGAACATGATGATCTCCAATATGAAAACAATACAGTAGTGTCTTTATCAATGTTTTGCATCTTTTGTATTTATGTATATGTAAGTATGTATATATGTGTGTGTTGTTCTATAAATAATAATAATGATAATTTAAATTAATTTATAATACACATCACCACTCTCCATTTTTTATTTTTTTAAATTTTTTTTAATTCATTTTCGAAATTTTCCATACGTTTTTACATAGAAGTCAAGACATGATTCTTTGGGATTCTATAACAAGATATTTACGAAACGGCGTTTGATTTGTTGTGTTTAAATTTTGTTCGTCTTTAAGCAACAACATACACATATGTTTGAATATGCTCACAAATGTTGACAAGCAGGTAATTATCAGGGTATATTTCTTCTATTTTTAACACACTTTTTATAATTAAGGTGGTTTAAAAATAGAGAATCTTGCCTAATATGATATTACTTTTCCACGTTTCTGTGTCATACCAAAACTCTGATTTTTATTTCCAATCAGAGTTTAATTTATTTCATGAAATAAAAAAAAAAGAATAATATTAGACATTTGGATATTTTTGCAAAAATATATTCATTTGAAATTTTTATTGTATTCCTATCGTATCAACATTGTTGAGAATTCATCAATGCTTTAATTGATTATAGCTGCAACATATACACACTTTTCAATAGTATATAGATCCTTAATGTTTAAACATTAGAATAGATATGAGTTATTATAGCTATAATGTAAACAACAAATTTGCATCACCTATCCCTTTACCCAATAATATATTTAATGCTATACAAAATGGTCATCAAATCTCACATCCCTTCTTTCATAGAGATTGTAATTTAAATAATAATAATAATAATAATAATAATAGTTTTAGTAATCACAATTACTATAATACTCCTTCTCCTTATTATAATAATGATCAATATTCAAACTATTATAATAATAACTATGATCCATATTCAAATCAATACTATTCTTATCCCTATTATCAACAACAAACTTATAATCAAGGCAATGAACAATGGGAAGAAGAAGAAGAAGAAGAAGAACAAGAAGATGAACAAGAAGAAGAACAAGAGCATTATGATCAATCATCACATAGTCTTTATACATTATCAGATGAAGTATTAGAAATGTTTGCAAAATCGGAAAAGAAAAGAAGAGAAAAACAATCTGCTAAAAAAGAATCAAAGAAACTAGTCGTTCAGGATATATTTACTCCTGGTGAATCGTTACCGAATAATAGCAGTACTCTATAACAACTTGTCAATGTATATGTATATAATAAAAATATTACCCTTTTATTTATTTAAATATTTAATACAGCAGTGTTTAGATTTAATAAGTTAAATTTGATTCAACCTCTTTAAAATATTTTACAGTTTTAACTTTTAGCTCGTCAGTGGCATCTTCATCACAGACAATCATTGCTTTTTGATGCATTTGAATGGCAGATGCTGTCCATATGTGACTGACACCCTCTTCAATGGTTTTGTATAATGCCATAGCTTTGGAATGACCAGTGACAATCAACACCACCTCCTTAGAGTCCATGATTGTGCCAACGCCAACAGTGAGTGCTTGGGTGGGTACTTGACTAATGTTTTCAAAGAATCTGCTGTTTACAATAATGGTGTCTTTGGTCAATGTCTTGATACGGGTTCTCGATTGGAGCGATGAACAGGGCTCATTGAATGCTATGTGGCCATCGACACCCATGCCGCCGAGAAACAAGTCTATGCCTCCAAAGCTCTTTATCTTGGCCTCGTAGTCGGCGCACTCTTGCACGTGGTCGCCGGCCATGCCATTCAAAATGTGGACATTCTCCTTTTTGATGTCAATGTGATTGAAAAAGTTGGTCCACATGAAATAGTGGTAACTAAAACTATGGTCTCTATCCAAACCGACGTATTCGTCCATGTTGAATGTGACGACATCCTGAAACGATATCTCGCCAGCCTTGTGCATCTCGACCAATCTCTTGTACACGGGCAATGGCGAGGAACCAGTGGGCAAGCCCAACACAAAGGGTCTGTTGTCCTTTCTCTGCTTCAAGTAATCCAATATTCTCTTTTTAATCAATTGACTGACATACTCTCCAACTTGCACACTATTATCCTTGATAATTAATCTCATTCTATTATATTATTTGATCTGATGGAATTGAAATATAAAAAAATAAAAAAATAAAAAAAATAAAAAAACTCATCTCATCTCACACACTGTGTTTTTTGCATTCATACATGGAATTGATAAGTAAAGTTGTAATTTTCATATGAACCAAATATGAAAATCACGCAGCTGTGAACTTATCCCAAATTTCCCAAGATTTTTTTTTTTCTAAAATATCCCAGGCCCTAACAGTTTTTTTTACTATGCTTGCAGAGAAACACCGTCGCACTTTGTCATAGGGATAATCATCTTAATTTTTGAATAATATTCGTTAGATAAGGTGACTTTATTATTATTATTCTTAGGCGGGGAAATATTTATTTTTTTTCATTGTCTTTTTCTTTTACAAACTATATGGTTTTTGGGTTTGGAAATGAAATTCATATGAAGATCAAAAAATTTATTGTAAATTATAATATTTGCATAAATTTCACCCGAAAGGGGTATTGGGTGTTTGGTTTGTAAAAATATGTCCCAATATCAATAAAGCTCTAAAGAGTTTTCTGATCCTTTTATAAAACCCCTGCATTATCTCGGACTTTTAATTGTTTTAAAAAAAGATTTTTTTATTTTATTTTATTTTTATTTTTTTTTGTAAATTTTTTTTTTCTAAATTTTTGACTCACCAGAGCCGATCACACATAAAAACATTTGCCCTTAACCCTAATCTTATCATACATAAAGGTAATATCATATCTTATCATAAAGTAATGAAATTTTGATGATCACTTTTAATTGTTTGCCTATCTAAACTCTATCACACACTTACTACTACTACTACTGTTACATTGTTAATTGTTTTTATGCGTTTACCCCAGGCACCACAACACCGTTACCCCTACCTAAAATGATCATGTGACGAAAATAGTTTTGAGAGGGTGTGTTTAGGGGTAGATGTATTTTTTTAATTTTCAAAATTTCACATCTTCCATCACATCACATCACATTACATTTTAAAATTTATATTAATATTCAATATTTTATAATACAGTTAATTGTTGTGTTGTTATTTAAAATGAAAGTTATTTTTGCCTTAGTTGCTATTCTTGCTTTGGTTGCTTCTGCTTCCGCCAAAACCTCATACCGTTCTACCCCAGCTGATATCGTCAGCTTTATCGTTGGTGTTGCCGATGGTCTCGAAGTAAGTATTAACCATACACTCTACAGGAAACAGATAGATAGATAGATAGTACAGCACACAGCAGAGGCAAATTAGAATCAATAATTAACAAATTTGTAATCAATCTTTAGATCTCTATGAACGAAAATGCCACCCAATGCGTCACTGAATCTGGTGCCACTTTTGATGAATTTGTTACTGCTTTCCACTTAATCGACCAAGGTTTCCAAAAGAAATCCGTCGCTCTCGTCGGTCAAGGTATTGAAGATTTCGGTCTTGCCCTCCAAGAAGTCCCAGTTGCTTTCCAAACTTGTGGTGTTGAAAAATTCGTCCAAGAAATTGAAAGCCTCGCTAAGCAATTATCATCAGGAACTGACGGAATTATCGAAATTATCCTCAAGGAAGCCCTCAACATTTTCCACAATAGAGTCGACTTGAGCGGAGAATTCAAAGCTGCTATCGCTGATTGGAAATCTGGTTCCTTCTTTGGTTGTGGTCAAAACGTCGGTGAAATCGTCGGTATTCTCTTAACTGCCTAAATCAATAAATAGTTTTATTTATATTTGAAAGACTACTATTCATTATTAGTTAAACAATATTAATTAAATATGCAGTTCACAATAAACAAAGACATATCACTCACATATTAGCTAGCTATAATCAAAGTTGGGTCAAGACATTCAACTCGACATGGTGTTTCTGCAGAAATTGTCTCAACTCTTAAAAAGAATTTATTAAAAAATTGAGGACTTTATTTATCAATTTAATAAGGATGAACAAATTTACAAAAATAATAATTAATTATTCTTTTTTAGAATAATTATAATTATTATTATTATTATTATTAATATTATTATTATTAATTTTTCAAGTAATGTTATTAATGAGCAGGAGTTTGAGATTGAGAAGCCCAGTTAGTTTCTTGAATAACTGGAGAGTTTTGTTTACTACCACCTTTGAATTTGAAAAAGATACTTGGTTTTTTTTGCATCTTTTTAGGGCTATCAAATTCCATCATAGAGGTCGAAGATGAGGAGGCATAATTTGAAGAGGAAGCAAAGTTTGGAGAGTGTGGAACTGGAGAGTTTAATGGAGATGGAGCAGCACCATTGAATCTTGGTTCACTTTGTACAGGAGAGGCAGATGATGAGGATTTATAAGACATTGGAGAAGCAGATGGGGATGATTTGAATCCCCAACTGGTTTTACTACGTTGTGGCATTTCTCTAATGGGTGCATTGGGTCTATTGGTAGACATTTCCAAGTGTTGTTGGAATTGAGATTTTGAATCGATTAATTCTCTGCTGAGCTTAAGAATATTACCATCTTTTTCTTCAATAGCATTTTCCATTATTTTCATTTGGCTTCTTAATCTTTGGATCTTGTGTCTTTCTTCAGTTTGTACACGATCTCTTGATTTCTTTTTCTTTTGACCATTGAGATCAACACCATCATCTTCTTCATCAAATTGTAAATGAAGTAAGAGTTCATCTCTTTCGGTGAGGATTCTTCTGGTTGATTGTAATTCGCTCTTTACATAATCCAATTCTTTTTCCAGGAAAGCATTTCTTTTTTCCAATTTTTCAATAATGGCCCTCAATTCGCTGGCATCAGAGGAGGAAGAGGATGAAGGTAAAGGTGGTAAATTATAGCTTGTTCTAATTGGTGATTCCATTGTATTGTTATAGTTGTTTTTATTTAAATCAAAACTATGTAAAAGAAATGAAAATAAATATTAGTCTTTTTTAAACTTGAATGAAAGATTTAAAAATGAAAAATAAAAGAGTTCTATTTATATATCTGGGAAAAAGTTTAAAAAAATTAAAAAAAAAACGCCCTACACATACATGAATATTTGGAAATAATAATTATATTATTATAATAGTAATAGTCTATGTTTGTAAAAATAATACTGGTGCTGATGGGTAGTAGTAGTAGGAAAAGTAGTGATGATAATTATAGTAGTAGTACTATTTAAGTGATTGTGTTGATGTTAATAATGGGTTTGATTTAAAAAATCCAAGGTAAAGAAATGAATTTATATATGTAATATTTTTAAAAATAATGTGAAATCAGTTGATACAAAGAGAGGAGATAATTTTTATCACTTTAATGAAAATGTGTGTCTGTGTGTGAGTTTTGTGTGGGAGTGTGTGGGTCGAGCACAACAGTTTAAATTGTACATAGAATGTTTTGAATATGTGTTATGAGTATATATGGGGGTAAATAATGGGAGTGATAAGAGTGGTGTGCAGGGGGTGATGATAAAATGAATAGGGGTGCATAGTAGTGAGTTGAATGCTAAAACATATTTTTTTGGAAACGCGTGGCAAGTGATTACTAATCAATTATAATAATATGTTTAAATAGACTCATCAAAGATAATTAAATAGGTAAAAGATATATTCAATCATCTAAAAATAATTATTAAAAAAGAAAAAAATATATTTAGAGATTAAAACACACTCACACAAACACTCTCCAAATGCTTAAAATATATCTCTCTTCTGTTGAGAATAATATATATGTATATAAAGCAGGGAGGGTTTTTCATATCCAATGAATAGTGATTGTATTAGATTAGATAGTTGTTGTGGGGGAAATGGGATGAATTGTTTTAAAATTTTTTTGATCATGTGTATCACAAATTTTAATAATCAAACACACATATACACATTCCAAAAAACAATTGTCAACTAGTCGATTTTTCAAAAAAATCAACCACCCACACACATATACATAAACAAAAACAAGAGAGGAGTTGATTGAGATACACAATTAAACCTATTATGGAAAGATAGTAAATTTTTTTTAATTAACAATGAACAACTTGATAAATAATCATATCCCCACTTATAGGCAAAAATGATGGGCAAAGTATGGTGATAGGCATGTGTGTAGCCTGATTTTTTTAAAATAGAGTGTGTAGTAATAAATACACCATTTTGTGTCGGATTTTGAATTTCATTAATCATATCATATTAAAAATCTATACATACATTTTATCGCCTTTGATTTTAAGTTTAATTATTTGTTCTCTGTGTATGAAATATAGTATTAACCAAATATTTATACAAAAGTAAAATCAAACTCTATTTGAATTTAAATGATAATTAAATCTTTTATTTTATAATTTTGTTGTTACTAAAATACAAGTACAACTTTATTGGATGTTCCTTTTTCGTTAAAGAAAATTAATAATATAGGGGTATGAAGTGATAAAATTGCATTTATACCATTATTGTCGATATGTGGTGTGTGAGATATGAGTATTTTAAATGTAATTTGTAACAAAACTATCATAGTTATGATAAAGATGATATGGTTTTGTTAACTTTTTCTCAGATAAAAAGATATTTTGATAAAATGTGTGGTGAAATGATGGTCAAACAAAGACAACACTATTAAACAACCCACACAAAATTAAAAAATACTAATTCCTCTTTTTGTGGTGTGTGTTAGTATTTTGATTGATTTGACGTTGTTGTTGGTTTAATAATGACATCTACTTTTTCGTATCGTATTAATAGATAATGGGGAGACAGATTGAACTTTGATCTGACAAGATAGTGCAAGTGTGTTGTATAAAAAAAGGTGAAAATAGCAAAATTCTTATGTTTATAAATAATATCAAATAAATTAAATTTGATTTATTTTATTTTCTTAAATATCCTCCTCTCGCAATTGTCCTTTCTGAAAATCTATTTTGAGTAGTTTGTGTTTTAGTTGTCCATGTATTATTATTTCTTGATGTCATTTCATAAGTATTATAGGGGTCAACTAATTATTTAATATTAATTATTAATATATAAAAAAGTAAATGATTCTATAAAAATACTTACCATCATGACTCATTTTACATCTATCACCAAATGTACATTTGTTTTGTATAAAAAATGGACAAATCTTTGGTTTTTTAAATTTAAGCTTAAAATTATTATTATTATTATTCATATTTTGATAGTTATTATAATTATTATTGCTATGCTTATAGTTATTGCTGTTATTATTATTATTATTATTATTATTATTATTATTATTATTATTATTATTGTTATTGTTATTGTTATTGTTATTATTAATATTTTGATTATCATAATAATTAATTACATTGGAATTATTATTATTATTATGAATGTTTTGACTATAATTTTTAAAATTGTTTAATTTTGAAAGCGGAGGGAATTGATATTCAGGAAGATCATTTTGTGAATCTTTTGGAGTAGAGTTTAAATTCCAAACAACATCATCAATTTTAAATTGAGGTGATTTAATAAAAGTTGAATAGGTTGAAGAGTTGTCAATAGCTGGAGGTGATAAAATTACATTTATATCTGAATAGTAATCATCTTCAGAGTTTGAATTTACTAAAGGTGATTTAGCTCTTGAAGGTGTGTTGTTGGCATTGTTATTAATATTATTATTACTAGTATTATTATTAATATTATTATTTACAAAAAAAGCTTTTGGTTTAAAATGATATTTCTTGTCTTCAGAATTTAAAACAGATTTTCTTAGCCAACCGATGAGATTATCATCTGAAGGACATTCTCTGCCGATTCTAGTGAAAAATTCTTTCCACGTTGTGACTTTCATTATTTCCTTTACTTCTTTTTGTAGATTATCACGTACATGTGGTGTGGGGTGGCCAAAGAGTTTGTTGTATTGATTAAATATTTGATCAAGAGATGAGCCTTTGGGTCTGGCGACATTCTTTAAAAAGTAGACATGAAACATAAGGAGTCTAATGGAGACAAGTGTGGCATCAAATGTCTTTGAGGGACGAGTTTGATCAATCAGTGGATTTGGATCGGTAGAGGAAAATTCTGGATACTTTTTAATGACCCAAAATATATTTCTATCAAAGTTTTCATTCAAATAGGCCTCGGCCACCTCTTCCCAAGAGTAGTCAGAAACTGTCAATAGGGGGAGGAATTCGCCAAGTGCAGGTGTATGCTTTTTGCTTCTTTTCTCTGGAACATGAATGAAATCATAAATCTTTCTATTAATGTCGGCCAAAAGGGTTGGATACTTTTTCACAAGGACCAAAAAGAGTTGATGAAAGGAACAGTAGCCCTCGAGATGCTTGATAGAGGCGTGTACAGTGTGATTCATCATTTGGACACACATGGTGTTCATGGCTATACATAAAAAGTGACTGGCCATGTCTGGATCAAAATTTCTTTCAAAAATCTGAGACATCGAGGTCTCAATGTATGGCCAAGCCTTTTCACCATGTTCTTTGTTCAAGTACAATGGCAACCAATAGGAAAACTCTTCTTTGAGAATTGAGGTTCTAACACCTTGATCAAATGCGGTAAAAGAGAGCAAATCAAATGAACATTTAATTTCTTCGATTCTACTCTTTTTGGCAATGATGTTTAAACCAATTCCCAAACTATCTTCTTTGTATGATACTCTGTTGTGGAAACATACCAACTCTTGCTCAATGGATCGAATATAATCGTCATCAATTTCTTTTCTCTTTGCCTTGATTTTCTCGATACTGGTTGAGTTGATCAATATATTTGGAAGAATCTCTTGCTCTTTTCCAATACTACTAATCCCTTTGATTTCATCGTTATCACTGTCGCTGTCGTCATCAGCGATATTTAAACCAGAGAATCTATTGATTACATGAGTGGCGGACAAGGATGGACTACTACTATTACTATTTACAGTTTTGTTTGGATTAATACTTTCACCAGAACCCATTTCTAGCGATGACGACGATTTGCTGTTGTTGGTCGGTGGTTTGTAATTCAATATTGGTGGCCAAGGCGAGTCTGATGTATGGGGACAAGATTGACATTTAAATGATTTTGAATTCTCGATGGCCACTGGAATCTTTACGAGATACTCTTGGATTGGGAAATCGTCGTCAGTGTCGAGAGAGACGAGAAAAGTTTGAATTTGTAATAAAATCGTTAGGACACTGTAGGCTGATGACCAACCAGAGGATCTGACGCCATCGCCTTGGTGGCCTTGGAAGTAGGACTGGAAATCTGATAGAATATCCAAACAAATTCTACCACCGTTGTGGATGTGGGGATGAGGGAATGGTGTGAGCAAAACTCCTGATGGTGGATTGGCTGGATATGTGGGTGGGAATTTAAGTTCAATGTGGAAAATACCACCCTCATAAGGGGATCCATCGGGCGGTATAATATTTGCATGCCAAGTCAATACAGAGTCCTCGAGTGGGTGACAACTGACCAATGGAAGTGGATTCAATTTCAAATTCTTTAAATCTGCCATCAAACTCTTCATTGTCGATGGTGAAACAAAACTTGATACAGGTGATGATGGAATTGGAATTGAAGACGATGATAATGATGCTGAAGATGGAGTGGTTGAGA
Organism: Polysphondylium violaceum; assembly: GCA_000277445.1. Lineage (NCBI taxonomy): Eukaryota > Evosea > Eumycetozoa > Dictyosteliales > Dictyosteliaceae > Polysphondylium > Polysphondylium violaceum. The sequence goes on from AJWJ01000344.1 coordinate 11,566, forward strand.
AAGTATTTGATTGATTTGTTGTTGAGGTTGTTGTTGATGACAATGACGACAATGATGACGATGATGATGATGCTGCTATGGTATTGGTGGCTGATAATAAAGATGGTGTGGCTGGTCTTAATTGAGATGGTGATAATGAAGAGGAACTGATTAAATTACTGGTACTGTTACTAATACTACTACTAAGACCAAGACTATTACTACTACTACTACCAATACTTGATCCAAGAGTATTACCGAGACCAAGTAAATTATTTGATGAAGAAGATGATGGTATATGACTGCTGTTGATAAATAAATTGGTACTCGAGGTTGTGAATAAGAGTTTTAAATTTGGCTTCTGTTCCTTGAGATACTCTATGGCTGGATTAGAGATCTTGTTTAAACCCAACACTACACACTTTAAAGAGGGTGTGGGAAGGTCAATCAATCGTTTAATTGATTCATCAGTAACTCGTTTGCAACCATAGACATTGATGTGTTTGATTTTGGGCAACTCAAACAAGTTGCTGACAGAAGCATCAGATATATTTTCAGAACTTGATAAATCGATAAACTTTAAAAATGGACAATTGATTGGATTCAATACCAACAGATTGGTGATCAATTGACATTTCTTGAGACCCAAGTCTTTGATTTGATGCAAATGGATAGAGATTAAATTAATAGTGTGATCGGTAATCAAGTGACAGCCAGATAGTATCAGTACTTTAAGACATTTTAGATTTGGAATAAAGAGTTCACAAATGGAATCATTGACAGATTTACAACTGCCAATGTCCAAGTGAGTGAGAGACTTTGGCAAATAAGTTGAGCAGGTGTGGAAAAAGCTAGAGTCCAAGTCACATTTGCTGACATTGATTCTTGCAATGGCGGGCGATCGTATCAATAGTTCATTGATAAACACTGTTGGGAATGTGGTGGCTGACAACTCTAGTCTCACAAGTTTAAATGATTTTGGCAGTTTGTTGGCAGGTGGGATGATAGGAATAATGTTGCTTTCACAATTGTTGTTAAACAAGAGGATTTCAAGTTGGGGACAATGAACAAGTAAGTCAATGACAACGTCTTGGTCGAGGCCTGTGTTGGACAGATTGGCAGACACTAGTGTCTCTAGGGTAGAGAATGGCGGCACCGAGCTATACTGTTTAATTTTACAAAAAGATAAATCCAAATGCTGAAACACAATCTTTGAGCCAGAGAGTCCAATCTTTTGTTGATTCTTGATGTTTTGTTGGAGCTTGAGGAATTGGATGATGGGAAAGTGTGATATCTTGCAGGTGTTAAGATTCAATGATTTGATAGTACGAGTGCAACCATTGAAAAGCTTGCTTACCGACTCATCGTTGAGATCGGTGCAGGCTGGTAGTTTTACCTTTTCCAGAGATTTTGAATTTTCGGAAAACACCATCAAGTCAAAGGAGGCGATGGCTGGGCACTTGGAAAAGAGGGCGTGTCTGAGGTTTGGCATGACAATGGCAATGGATCCAATGCATTTGATATCGGTGCAAGAGAGATTGAGACACTTTATATTGTTAAGATACTTTTTCTCGCTGATGTAGGGTTTGAGAAACATTGAATCGAGGTCGAGGTTATTGATACGGCATTTTCTCGCCTTGAGTCGAGAGAGATTGGTGCAGTGGGTGAGGATACTAATGATGCCTTTGGTCTCTACTAATGTTTTGGAGATATTGACACTCTTTAGCTTTTTGCATGTTGTAGCGATTACGTTCACATCACGATCCTGGATCATGCAACAAGACAAATCAATCTTTACCAATGTTGAGCTAAAGTTTTTGATCGAGTCAATGATTGGGCCAACCTCTTCCTCGAATCTGTTGTATTTTCTCAGATCGAGGAACTCAACCTGCTTGGAGAGCGGGCTTTTGGAAATGGTATTTAAAAAGAATGGATCCAATATATTTTTCAGATCCAATATATTACAATCGATGGTCTTTGGAGAGACAATCTTGGGAAATGCTTGGTCGGGTGTATGGGCGAGATAATGGAGGGCCCAGAAAGCAATTTGGACATAGTTTTGCGAGATGATAAACTCGGGGATCTGAATTTGATGAGAGAGATCCTTGTCATTGATAATGTATTTAAACGATTGTCGGTAGAATCTGCCGGCCTCTGAGAAGTGAGACTCGCTTCTCTTCATGTAGCCAATGTCAATGTTTAGTTTGGCCAACTTGAGCAATGCCACACATTTTGTAATGGTGCTAATGTTGGGTATCGACACAAGTCTACGCGAAATGATATTCACACTGCTCTGCAATAGATTGTTTCTCGTCTCACTTCCCCAAAAGGCCACCGACTGAAAACATTTCTCTGACAGCGAGGCGATCGAGTCTCTGATGAGCCAAATGTTGTTGGTCTGTTTTGTCAAATCACACTCTACCTGTCGGTAAAGATCGGCCAACATTTCGCCCAGCTGTAAGAGACCCGTATAGTTGTTGGCCAAGAGAAAGTTTGAATAGGAGCTCTCTAAATAACTCATACAATCGTTTCTGCCGACTGTCAGTGCCAACGATTTCAACACGTTGGCATATTCATTCAAAATGTCTTTGTTGTCGGGTGTTGAACGGATGGCCTCCTCGAATCGATTGGTTGCCAGCTTGAATAACCGTTGACTACCTGGTTTCCCCTGCAACATCATACACTGCAACGACAATGCATTGCCTTCTGCCAAACTAATGATGTTCATGTGTTTGACCCTGACGTCCATTTTCACAATGTCACTCAAAACCACTCTAAAACTATTTGGATCCGATTTCAACTCTTTTAGAGATACTTCTCCCAACTTGATTCCAGTCATATTTTGAATTCTAATAAATAAATAATATATATCGATCTCATTCTTTAAATTAAATTGATCTTGATTTTCTAATGGACAACATTATTATATTAATATATATGTATATATAGATATAGATATAATAGATAGATATAAATACCAATATTTGATAAAGTATTTTCAAACCTTGAAGAGATCTCTGATTTTATATCTAGATGCCATAGCTTTAAATGCTGATCGATTGGATCACCCAAGATCAGATTAAAGAAATCAATCACTACTTGAATGTAGGAATCTGCTTCGAGGGATTTGAGGAGCTTCATTTTCTGACGCAACTCGGATCTCATGATGTTCTTGAGGGTACGCGCAGTGATCTCTGTGAGAATGATTCTTTTGAGTTTTGGATCTTTGATGTTTTCTCGAATGATGCCCAGGTATCTGACATTGATGCCCTCTCTGTGAATGATTTCTGTCAATCGAGAGTACCAGTCGATTTGATTGACGTGCTTGTCCATCCACTCGGATACCTGGGGTATGCATGTGTAGACAAGATACTCGGTGGCCTCTTTGACTTGATCGTTGTTCATATCTTTGTCGGGATCAATTTTAGAGAATGGCGAGAAGGCGTCAGAGGACAACTGAAGCTTGTATGTCTGCACAAACTCTGGTCTAAAGAGGCGATAGAGGAATGTCTCCTCGACCTTGGCGTGATAGGTGGGCGGAAAGACACGGGCAAAGTCGAGCACATAAAACAACTCGTCGTAGCCAATGTGGCCCTCAATGTCGGTGGGGCCGTATAAAAACTCTTTGTGGGCCTCCATGCCGGCCATGTGGCCCTTGATGTTGAGTCTCTCTGCGGCCAACTTCATCTTTTCGTTAAAGTCTTTGTTGCTGGCATACACTGTCTTGCCACCATCTGACGAGCCATACACAATCGTCTGCTTGGTGATGGGAAGCACCGACACGGCCACCAATCTAAATCCTCTATAGTCCAACAATGCCATCAGGGGAACATGTATGCCCTCATTTCCGTAATAACGCATCACACTCTTGAGCTCGTGGCCACCGGCCTTCATGCTAAATTCGTCGCCTCTATAGATACCTATCCAGTCCAAAGCAAACTTGAACAATATACCATTATACAAAAACTTTACACCGCCTGCCAATCCCATGTCTCGGTAGGGCTTAATCGTCTTATACTGTTCGTCTATAAATGCCTCTTCAATGATAATCTTTCCATAGGTGATGGCAGTGTGTAGGAAATCATTGCTCAGCGATGATAAATCTTTGTATTTCTTGTATTTACTCGATAAATCGTCCTCACCCAACAATAATAGATTTTGAAAGATATGATTCCACTCTATATCCAATCCTCTTGGATTCTCTTCATTATCCTCTTGATCTGAACTAATATTTATATTTCTATTTCTATTATTGTTGTTATTACTATTACTACTACTACAAGTTTGATTATGATATAAATATCTATCACTACCTTGTTGGACATTGTATCCATAAATACTAGATGCAGAGTAATTTGCACTTGATGACTTTATGGATGATTTATAATGTTGAGGATTATTATAACCTAATGAATATGATGATGTTGATAATGATGATGAGGAGGACGATGACGATGATGAATAAGCTGATGTTGATATAGAAGATGAAAATGTAGGTGACGATATTATAGATGGTGATGATAATAAAGATGTATTTGTTGTTGTTGTTGATGTTGTCGATGTTGATGACGATATCATCTCTGTATTACTCTTATTACTATATATTGATTGCGTAGATTGAATGCTAATATGCTGTTGATGTAAAGAATCAATCTCTGATTGCTTAGATGCAACTAATTTAGATAATGCTGGTGTTATATTTCCCAATATATCATCATGCTTTTTATTATTACTACTACTATTGTTACTAACAACATTATTATAACTATTATTATTGTTATTATTCTGATTATTATTATTATTACTATTCTTTTTATTATTATAATTATCTTTATTTTTCTTCATTGTGTTACTTTTATAAATACCAAACTATAGATATTGTATAAGAGATAAAGAGATATAGATATATAAGAGATATGAACGAATAGATATAGATCTTAATCTACCTATTTAAACTATATTTATCTATATTCATCAATCAAATCAAACATTAGTGATTGGGAAAAATAAAATAATGAAAAAGTTTTTTTATCTCAACCTCAAACACAAACTGCACCATCACCACCTCACCCCAACAAATTTTTGATATTTTCAAAGTATTTTATTTTTTGAAAATAATCGATTATTTGCACATCAAAAAGCCTCTGTTTTACAAACAGTTTAAATGGACTCTTTCATACCCTCTATATCGCATTTAATTAAAATAAATAATAAATAAAGAAAACAAAAGAAATAGGATTGTTTTTAAAATAGGATTGTTGATTTTATTTAACATTGGATTAAAATAATAAAAAGGATTCTCTTTTTTTCAAATTAAAAAATAATCTGTATAGTGTAAAATACATTATATGGTTAGTCACATAATATCATTATGAAATTGTATTATCAATAAAATAATGTGTTTGTTGTTGTATGTGAAAAGGAGATTAAACTAAAAGTCAGAACAATATTTTCTCAAATATCAAAAAATAATCAGAAATGTAGATAAGAGGTATTAGACTCATCATTCAGATATACTCCTCTCCCAACAACATACACACCATATTTATCAATAATGTATTATTCAAATATCATCACACTTACATTTACAAAGTTGCTTGTATTGAAAAAAAAGGAAATGAAAAAAAAACTTAAAAGGCTTTCGGCCTCGATGAGCCTGGAAAAAAAAAATATAGAAAAAAAAAAAATACAAAAAAAAATCAAAAAAAATATTTGACGGATACCTTATCAAGTTTAGAAGTTCCTAATTAAATACAAATCTTATTTATTATCTATTATCACATTTTATAAAGCACATTATTACTTTAATTACTATTGGTATCATATTATTACAATTTAAGAGTCACCCAAATCTTCGGCATCAGTCATAATTGCATTTACGGCAGCATGTCTTTTTTGGAGTTTGAGCATGAGTTCGTTGGTTTCCTTTGCAGCGGCAGCATTGGATGCAGACGAGTTTAGTGATGAGGCGGGTTTTATATCCTTGGTGTTTCTAAGAGTAAAGTGAATAATCTTTTTATCCTTTTCACCACCGGTGGCAGCGGCAGTTGATTGATCACCATCTTCCTTTTTGGTAGTGGCTCTCAATTTACCTCTCATACCCAATATTTGATTCATATCAATCGAGGCACCGGGTGCCATCGATGCACGAACCATACCACCACCGCTGCTACTGTGTGACGAGGATGATGAGGAGGTGGTCTCTTTTTTGGGCTTAAAGTTTTTGAAGCCGAGGATGGGGGGTGGGGGAGGTGGGGGAACACGCACTTGAAGGCCAGTTTTTTCCTCCTCCAATGTGAGATCCATGGATGGGCCGGTTAGTGGTGTTAGACTATTGATAAGATCTTTGGCCTCATTGGCAGTTTTCTTTTGACCATCGACTTTGAAAAAGTTTATATCTTCCTGTTCCTTTTGAGTAAGTAATTTATACATTGCCGCTCTACCAACGGCGGAAAGCGATGCAATTCTCTGTGTCAGAGTAGATGCTCTTTTGCATTCCAAATACACATTATCAATGATTGAGTTTACAATCGCTTCACACAACACCTGACTCTTTACAGCCTTTCTTTCATTATAAATACCCCATGCGTTATCTACAATATCATCTATAATAGATAATGTTATACTCATGTCTAAAAGTAATATTAGTAGTTGTTTCCACATCATACAAAACAGTGACAATGACTTACTCTTTTGCTTATCTTTGGAGGCCTTTGGGAACTTTTTGGGCATTAGTTTTAAACGACACTTGAGGAATTTGGAACCGAGGCCATGGGTAGTCAAGTAGTCTGTGTCTTCTAAAATCTTGGAAGAGGTGACAGAGAGCATGCCAGAGCTATTGGACAGGATCTCTAGTTTGATGGCATAGAGATGGGCTTTCTTTATATCCATTTGTTGGCCAATATACAACATTAATTTCGATGCACATAGATAGCCATCCAATTCCAATATTCTGTGATAACGACCTTGAAATTCGTGTGTCTCTGGAAAGTGTACTTCCACATTAAACAATCCAGCTTTTCTCGACTTACCAATCTCTACCAAACACAATTGCCAATTATCAAAAAATGAACCAACACCATAGTCTGCTAAAATGTCGTCTTGATTCAATTCCCCTCCCTTTATCGTTGCCAATGTATAGAGTGTATGATCTGGTATTTGTAATTTTGAACACAAGAAATGAGTTATCTAATTCAATTAATTGATTAATAATCAACTTCTCTAATAATAATAATAATAATTATAGAACCAAACAACAACTTACTTCTCTAATTGAAATATTATTTGGTACTCTAAAATTCTTTTTCAATGAACCTATCGTTTCCAGGGCTAGTTGAGGTAAAATGAAATCAATTACAAATCTTTCATCATTATCTATAGAGTGTAGTCATATTAGTAAATACACATTCGTTAGATGTGATTGATAATAACTATCACTTGTACGACTATTACTTACTTAATATAACATTATCTTTGATTTTAGAAACCCAGTATTTTAAATCTGCATTTCCTTCCCAGAGATCTTGATCAGTGAAGCCATAGAGTGAGATGTCGTCCAAGAGTTCATTTACCTTTTGTTTTAAATCCTTTTTATAGCTTTGATCTACACTTCCAAATATATCACTCTTTTTCACGACCAGGTTGTTGTTGTCTCTCATGGCTTCGTCCAGTGTGAGAGAGACCTGATCGAGTATCTCTTTTTTTTCACAGCCAGTTGTAAAATAATAGATGTTGTTGGTATCTATCTTTTGCAGTTGCTGTTGACTGCCGTTGCTGTTACTTCTGTTGCTACCATTGCTATTGCTTCTATCATTCTTTTGCTGTTGACTCGATGATGGTGAGTTTAGTTCAATGGAAAAGAAACCAACCTCTGATGTGTCAAATAGGATCTCCTTTATATCGCCATACGGTATTCTCTTGCTGACCGAAAAGGGATAGGTTGTGGCATCAATGACCAACAACGATCTCTTGCAAATCACTAAAAAGCAGGCAAAAGAGTTCTTTTTGTAAAATGGTAACATTGATTTCATGTGTGGCTGTTGCTGTTGTTGGTTGGGTGATAAGAGATTACCGCTTGATGTCGATGTAGGGCCTTTCCTCGACAAGACTGAATGGACGAGGAAGTAGTTTTTCACTGTATCACCATCCTTGACAAACGAACCAAATATCACATCAAAATCAATAAGAGGCAAGGACTGATGTTGCCCATATAGATTAGATTGACTGTTGGACACAGATCCTGCGATTGACGATGACGACGATGCGCTGTGATTGATGTATGACCCTCCACCTCTGGGACTATTGTTATTGTTGTTATTACTATTGTTGTGTATTAAATTGGGGGAAGAGTTTGAAGATGATAATGTTACAGGATGAGGAGGTTTGCTAGCACTGGCCCCGCTTGTGGAGCCTAGATTCCCAGTACTGTTATTTAAGCCTGATCCATAGGGTTGTTGCTGTTGTTGTTGCTGCTGTTGTAGATTATTTAAATCTGACGGTGAAATCTGTACTGATTTTCTAAATATCTTGTTAAATTTATTCATGAGGACTATTGTACAACTTGTTGACCGTCAATCACTTGCATAGGGATCGATAGACAACTGTAGAATGAATAAATTGATGATATCAAGTGTGTTTGGGTGGTGAGTGTGTGAGCCTGTGCAGGGGTATGAGAAAGTGTGAGTGTTTGATTTTTAATTTTTTTTCGAATTTTTTATTTTTTTTTTGAAAAAATCTAGATAACCCCACCAACCATTATCAAAACCATTTGATCACTTGTTTCGACAAATACATAAGTTAATTAATTGCTGTTTATTGAAATTCATATTTTTATTATAAATGTAGCAATAATAATAATAACAAAACCGATTCATTCTTTTTTTAATATCATAATAGTGTGTGTTGCCTATTATATGAAATTATCTACACCCCATACACTATCTATCTACAACATCACACTCCTTAAAAGATGAATTACTTAAAAGTGATTGGATTTTAAATTAACCCAATGTGTATATATAAACATATGGCAACATTTCAAGAGACAAAACAACATACCCCCCTCACAACCCCAGATTTAGAAAAAAAAATCCACAATATTAATTTTACCCCTCTTACCAAAAACGGGATAAAAAGATTGAATTTTTTTTTCCTTGCTCCACCCCTCATATATTGTTCAATAATTATATTTCTGAAAATACGAATTTTATTTCCTCTCCTCACACACAACACACACAATACAAATAAAAAAAAATAAATATCTATCTGTAAATTAATTTCTATATTTCAGTAGACATTCACAACAAATAGATAATACCATTATTTAAATCCAAGCGAAATATCCAGAGATTTATTGACGCCATTAAATTTTAAGAATAATAATAAATTATTAATCACCAACATTTCACTCATAGCCTGGGTAAACAAATTCTATAGTAAACAGTATCTTACTCACATACCACACATCCATTCCAAACCATGGGGGTAGGACAAGCAGCAACAGAAGAACAAGATGTTTCAAAAAATGAAATAAATAATAAAACAACAGAATACTTTCCCAACCAGTCAGACTATTCCCATACCTATATTTCAAACCAACCATACAGATTATTTCCCTACACAAACAATAGCAATAATAATAATAGTAATATGAATATAAATTCGTTTGGAGAATATTCTCCACTTGTTAAAGATAGAGATTATCCTCAAGAAACATCAATTTACATTGGCGATGGTTTATATACTGTTTCAGATCAAAACATAAATGATTCACTAAACTCTTATTCCAGATGGGGATACCTTTTGTGTTTTACTCAAATGTTTGTCGGAGGCTACCTCTACTTGATTGGCGGTATTGATAATTATTTATTATTGACAACGATTGCAATGATGGCTCATTTCTTTAGTGTTGGATTGGGAATTTTCTCGATTAAGAAAAAGAATACACTCTTGATTGTTAACTACACTGTCTATGCCACACTCATACTATCGATCACCATCGCAGTGTTTATCATCTCTACCATATCTTGGCAAGGTGAATATCCTTGGTGGTTATTCTTTATCGCTCTCTTGGTTATCAACATTCAAATATTTGGTATAAAATATTTAATCTCGCTCATAATTTTACTCAAAGATTTGCAATACAGACAAAACGTAACCTCTCAACCAATTATTTCAAATCCAACCCCTATCCTCTATAGCAATCCCTATATCCCTCCACCACCTCCTCAAGTAGTTCATCCAAATCAACAACAAAATAATTTATATTATTTTGTTCCATCTTATGAAACTATAAATAATAATAATAACAACAATAATAATAATATACCATCTATACCTAGAAATGATTTACCAGGTTATCCTCAACAAATGTAATAAATAATTATTTACAAATATATTTTAATTTTTCAAGATAACAATTTCTTTAAATTGTTTAATTAGGATTACTACTATTGTATCTTGCCCCTCCAATTTTTATTATATATGCTATGATATTTTTTGTTTGAATAAAGACAGAGGAACAATAAAAAAACCCTAAAAATTATCAAAAATTATAAAATCTTCAGAACAAACAAAAAAAGCATCCAAGCTCGGATGGTGTAGTTGGTTATCACGAATCCTTAACACGGATTAGGCCGTGGGTTCGATTCCCGCTCTGAGTATTTTTTCAATATAGATCAATTATCGGGGGTAAAATTTTCTAATGATAATGCATACAAATACTACTTGTATTCTATTATCTATACATTTAGTCCTAAGCTATATCTCTATCACTATGATGCTACACATCTAACAGTTATAAATCAACTTCTTTATTGATTAACCACTAACTCTTTTATCAGTTACTCAATACTCCAACGGAACACTTATTAACTTCTTCTGTTTGCACATTCCTCTTGAATGCCAAACTATTTAAACTAAACTTTATATTAATAAACATTGCCAAACCTTTATTATTCATATCTTTAATATTATTTGAGTGTATTTATATTAAAATTTTATAAAATTAATTTAATAAACAATGATATTGTAATGAAAACAAAGAATTATTGGTAGATATTATTGATGAAGATCTATCTGATTTATCTACTAATTATTTTTTCTTTTCATTACAATATAAATCATTGTATTAGTACACATATACATTAGATAAAATTAAGATAAATATAAACAAATAAAGGCTTAGGGTGAGAAGGGTGCACACCAACTGAAGTTTATATAAATTAAATTTATCTTTTATCGTTTAGCATTCAAAAACCTATTTTAGTTTAATAATTTAATAAATTATGATGATCTATAAGGTGTAGATCATATATATTGTATTATAGATGGAGGAGGTTTGCCTATCTTCAAGATATCTAATATGATAATATATGTATGTTTACTATGGGTGAATAAAAAACGAATGAATGTTTATTTTTAAAAATTTAAAGTTTTAAGTTTTGAAAATCATGCCTAATGCGCAATGATTAACGTGAGGATTTCCATCCATTACGAATATAAAAAGTGTGTATGTTTGCAATGGGTGAATAAAAACGAATTTTAAGTTTTTATGTTTTTAAAAATCATGCTAAATAATGTTCACGAGGATTCCATCCATTACACTATAAGGTCTAGATAATACATATTGTATTAGGATGAGGAGATATGTAAAATGATAATATATGTTGTTATGGTGATTAAAAAACCAATATTCGTTTATTTTTTGTATTTTTGATTCTTTATGTTTTCCAAAATTTATGATATCTCCGAGATTGGTCCTCTTTGTGGTTAATTCATTGTGGAAAACTTTCTATAAAAATTTATAAATTTTAAACTATGTATGATTTTTCGTCAAAAGAAACATAGCGTTATACAGATTTTTTAGTTAATTTGAGGAATGAGTTTTGTATTCATTTAGTGTATCACATCTCACTGGTGTATCCATCATTCATTCTAACCTTTAAAACCAATGTGTAGTAGATATAGACATTAATTCATGGTTGAATTGACAGCAATCCCATTTTATATTAAATTTCATATCTCTTAAAAAGTGAGAAATTTAATTGTAAAAATCATTTCTAAGAAATCAAAAAAAAATGATAAAACCTAAATATTAAATTCATGTTTTCATTAATTAAAACACAGTATTATCTCTTTAAAGAATCATCTCTTTCATTCTAATATTTATATATTTATATGTTTTATTAATTCACATGGTAAACCTCACCACCCCTTTATAAATACTACCATATTTATTAAACTTTTCTTTTTTTAGAGTTAGATTATGTGTATTTAATATTATTTATATATATTTTTACCATTATAAAATAATGTGTACTAGCATTATAGATATCCTTGTATATTGTATAATGTTGTGTTGTGTTATTCATGTATTTCCTTGTGTTGAAACAATATATGCAGATGGATTTTGCATGATGATTGTGGTTGTATATGATATGTATTATGATGGAGTTCATGGATACATTGAATGGAAATATACTGGTTTAGATTTACATGAAGGAATTAGAAGAAGAGCAATCATGGAAACAATCCTCGGTAGAAATCCAGAGTCTTTGAAGAGTTTGCCAATCTTAGATCAGAAAGAATAGAAACTTTCAAGATTATGGTCAAGAGATCCACTATAGTTGAGAGGATCAAGTAATAAGTGAAGTGCATCAAATATTAGTTTGGTTCCGAAATTTAGTAATTCAGTTCAGTAAGAGTAATATTGATAATAGTACAGATAAGGTTTAAGGAAACAGTAAAGTACAAGAGATTATCAAAGATACAGATACATCAAGAACTGTTAAAGTGGCAATTGGTGTCATGATGGTTTACTAGTTCACAACAGTTGAGGCTGCAATCCTTGTAAAGCAATTCCATGGTGAAATTAGTTCTCAAATTGGAACAAAGAATATGGCTGTCAGCCATTATGGTATTGGAATACAATGTCTATGGTGTTCCATTGTATTCAAGAAGAGTGAAATTATATGTAGTTCAATTATCAAAGTGAAAGGTTGGATTTGGTATTCAACAGAGTGTTAAAAATACAAAATAATTGGTTATGTTGTTAGACTTAAATGAAGTTATCATCAGTAGAAATTGAAATATGGACATTCCAGTAATTTTAAAGTTTAAACGTTACATATAGTACAACGAACCCGGTTGGAAGAGTAACAAAGTCATTGATATTGAAGAATATAAACAGTAGATATGGATTTTATTTTCAAATTTATTATCGAAAGAACATTGATGTATATTAGATATTAAAAAGAGATAAAGAAAGGTGTATAGAGTCTATTCAATGCATGGTTTAGTCTCAAAATCTCTAGTATTTTATTGATATACAAGATATCTTAATGCATTATTGTAACAATTTCCGTGCTCAAGATTATCAAAATTCTAATGGTTTGAACAGATCAATGAAGATTCAAAGAAAAAATAAGTTTAATTGTTTTGGTTGTTCGGTTAACATTAGATTTATATTTATAAAATTTCTTTTATTTGTTGTTAAGAAATCATTGTATTATTTCTTGGAGGGGATATGTAGTAGATA
>AJWJ01000345.1:0-24983 GCA_000277445.1 Polysphondylium violaceum
TTTTGTCCATCAATGCTTTTAATGCTGGCTTAATAGATGAGATAGAGGCAACAATGATATCAGTGGTTTCTGATGAATGCTCTAATATCCATTTAATCAATGGAATAGAGAGACCAGATTGGCCAGTAATTAAAGCACATGGACCAACATCGAGTTTGTATTGAGATTTTGGAATGCCAATGTTGGTTGGTTTTGGACAAACATTAAAGATATCTGAGCAATCGATAACAATCTTTCCAATATGTTTTCTTTCAGAAAGATAGTCAATGGCATTTTTACTTTGGTCAACTTGGAATGATTTAATGGGGACTTTGTCCAAGGTGCCATTGGAAATATTGGCAACAATGTCATTGAGCATATTCTTGAGGAGAAGAGGTTTTTCATCTATCATTCTTTCCAAATCAATGGTAGAGTAAAGAATATCTCTCTTGAAATTACCCAACCCAATTGGCTCATTGGCATAGATGTGAGTGACAGAAAGATCTAGTAATCTACCAAAAGATCTAAGACAATGAAAGTTTGAATTGATAGCATCACCGGCAAGAGTATTCAAAACACAATCAACTTTGTGATCAAGTTTACTCGAGAAATCTAAATGATCTCTACTATTGTAGATACCAGAGAGAGTATAGTTGGATTCCAAATATTTTTGTTTATCATTTGAACCAACAGTACAGTAGATTTCTTTACAACCATTGGATTTTAATAAATTTAATGAAGCAAGACCAACTCCACCAGTGGCAGAATGGATCAAAACAGATTCATTGGCACTATCCAAATGACCAACTTTGAATAAACTATAGTAGGCAGTACAATAGACAACTGGAATAGAGGCGGCTTCAATAAAGCTAATGTTGTCTGGCTTTTTAATAATTAAATTTTTACTAGTTTGAACGTGAGATCCAAGAGAATGTCTAGCAAAACCCATTACATGATCACCAACTTTAAACTCGGTTACATTGTCACCAATGTATTCAATGATACCAGAACATTCTAAACCAAAAGGTGGATGATGGACATCACCTTTTCTAAAGATCTCTTGTGGTAATTGACCTTTAAAGAATAAATGGTCTTTGAAATTAATACCAACAGCCATTACTCTTATAGTGACACTGTTTGAGGAAGGATTTGGCTTAAAGTGATATTTAAAGTTGAGACTAGCATTTGCATTACAAAATACTTGGTCGGCGTTAGCAAAGGTACTCTCCTTTAATGGAAGATTATAGTTAAAGTATCTTGGAACAAAAGAGATATTCTTTTTCATAATAAACTCTTTATCGCTACAGGCCATGTGTGTAATGCCAAAGATTGTGTGGATGCTAGTATTTTCTTCACAATCGATATCAATAGAGTACATATCAAGATTTGGATGTTCATTTTGTGCAGTTCTAAAGACACCAATAAATGAAGAGTTGATATAATTTCTTGGACTCTTTTGAGCTTGTTTGGTAACAATGATCAACTTGGCTTTGGATTTAAGTAGAGAAAGAGTTTCTACAAGCTTAACCAACTCTACATTACAAGATTTGTAATTAGAATTTAGAGTATCGATACCGACTAAATGAAGAATATGAGTACAATCTTGAACTTTTTGTTGAGCTAGATGGACTCCATCAGTAAAAGCAGTAGTATCAATCATTTCTACCTTAGGGAATAAAGCAGAAATATCTCTCATCCATTTTAACAACTTTTGTGAAGTATTATGAGTTGTCAATCTTTGGCTTTGAGTTTTATCCATTACAATTAATACCTTTTCAAATCCAGTGGATGGTAGTGGGAACTCATTGATTGAGTTCTTTTGAGAATGGATAATAAATGTATGAGATTGATCAAAGGTATCACCAGCAATACATTTGGTATTATTGAAACCATGGTTTGCTAAAATTTCATTCCATTTACCTGGAGTAATACTACAATGATTGGTACGAATTGAATCATTAAATTGGTACCATTGTGAGAAACAACCAAATACTGCATCAGAGAAAACTACATTTGATTTTGGTTCAATGAATAATAGCCAACCTCTGGATGAAAGTACCTTGTAGATATTTGAAATTGCTTTATCAAGATCGGATACGGCATGGATTACATATGCCATTAAAACTAAATCATAATGATTAGCCATGTAACCTTGTTCCAAAACATTCTTTTCGAGGTCAAGAGTAGAGAATTTAAATTTAATCAATGGGAATCTAGAGGTCATATTGGCTTGTAAATCTTTTGGAATAAAACCTAAAGATACATCGGTAAAGTTGTATTCAACAATCAATGATTCTGGATTACTTGAAGTGGTTAAAGTATTGTGAATTTGTTCCAATACTTTCCAACTTAGACTACCTGTACCAGCACCGATTTCTAAGATTTTGAAGACACGTTTTTCATTAACAACAGAAGAGATTGCTTGTTTGGTCAAGAGGGAAACCTTTTCTAAATAAAATGTTGTTGAAATGGATGATGAATAGAATCTTGAAAGAATATCATCTTCAAAGAGAGTATGTGGAGCGGATGAATCGCCAAGTAAAACAAGCTTTGGAATAACTTGAGCTACTCTTTCAATTAAATCCAACTCTAACATTGATTTTGGATATTTATCGAGAACAGCTTGCTTAGAAACCTGGAGAATTTGTGGTGGATAAAGTGTAAAGATTTCCAATATTCTAGAGAAGAATCTTTCAAGATGAAGAGAATCTACTTTAACTTGATACTTTTCAATAAATGATTTTGAATCCTTTAAAGCCAAAGAAAAGTCTTGATTTACTTGAACAAGATTTTCATACAAGATATTTGAGCAATA
This sequence comes from Polysphondylium violaceum, assembly GCA_000277445.1. Lineage (NCBI taxonomy): Eukaryota > Evosea > Eumycetozoa > Dictyosteliales > Dictyosteliaceae > Polysphondylium > Polysphondylium violaceum. The sequence goes on from AJWJ01000345.1 coordinate 2,795, forward strand.
TTGACAAAAGAGAGAATCTTGAAGAATATTACTTGCAACAAATGATTCTTCATTTACAAATGGTGCCAATATAAGATTAGCAGGAGATGGAATTGGTGAATCTTTTGATTGCCAATCAAGAGAGAATGTTTCTTTTGATGGTACTTTAAGATCACTATTGTCATTTGATTTTTTCTTTTGACTAATTGATTTAATAGTTATTTTACCAAAGGTTGCAATTACTTTTTCATTGGAAATCATTTGGGCTTTACCTTGAATGGAAAAAATTTTTTTAGATTCCACTGTGGTTAAAAGTTTAATATCTTTTGGACAAACCAAAGGAAGATTATTAACGTAAATAACTAAATGTTCAATAGATTCTACAACATAATCTTGTTTATCATTCACCATTCCCAACATACCATGGAAAGCATTATCAAGAATGGATGCATTTAAAATTGATTTATCATTGTTGGTGGCTAAAGTTGCAATCGATTTACTTTGGTCGTTTGAAACTTTTAATGATTCGACTCTTTGGAAATTTGGACCATATTGTAAACCAAGTTTTAAAGAAACATGATTATAAAGATTTGATTTTTCAACTACGTTGGTAGCCAAAGAGTTGTTGTCAAATAATTGATTAATATTTGCGTTGTGGGGATAAAGAGAAACAACACCTTTGCAAGTTTTAGTCCAAGTTGGTAATTCATCTTTGGATTGATTAGAATCCTTTAATAAGAAAGAGATTCTATATTTATCTTTGGCAATTGGTTCAAAGATTGATTGAAGAGTTTGATTTTCGCCATCAACAATTACAAAAGGATTCATAAACTCTAAAGATTCAATGACAATATCTTTACCAGTGGTAGAGTTGTTTGATTTTTGTAATTGAATAAAGTATTGAGAAATGATTTCAATGTAACCAGCTCCAGGGAAAACAGATTTTCCTTTAACTTTGTGATCGGCCAAGTAGGCAAAGATTGGTTTAGCAACATTGATAATAGTTTCAAAAGTTGGAACGCTATAGCCACTCAACTGATTACCCAACAAAGTAGTGGATGGACCATCTAAACGAGTCTTTTTTGATTCAAAAGATTCATTCCAATAGGTTTCTGAATCCCATTGATACTTAGGGAGAACACTGGTGACATCTTTCCAGTAGTTGCTGGTGAAATCTTGAGCAATAGATTTTTCATTTATAACTGCATTGTAGAGTTGATAGGTGAAATCAACTTCAACACCAAAAGTGTACATAGAGGCAATGGATGATTTAAATGTATCCAATTCATCCTTGGTTCTATTCAATGAGCCAAGAACTAAGGGTTCAGACTTTAATCCTTTTGGAATACACTTGGAGATGAGTGGATTTAAAGTGGGATGTGGAGATATTTCTAAAAATACTATAGGATTATCAGAGACCTCTTTGAGATATTTACAAATATTGTGAATGGCTTTTTCAAAGTAAACTGGTTTTCTAAGGTTTTTATATACATAGTTGGCAGAATATTGTTTGGTATGAATATTTCCATCAACTGTAGAAAACAATGGGATACTTGTGGTTGGATTTGACTCTATTTCACCAAGAGATTCCATCACAGATTGTCTTATAACTTTTTGGTGTCTTGAATGGAATGAACATGGAGATTTAAGTGAAGTATTGAATATACCATCGGCGGTTAATTGTTTGGCAACACTATCTAAAGTTTCATTATCGTCAGTTACTACAATAGAGTCTGGTGAATTGTAACAAGCAATTTCAACAGTTGGGAATAGAGTTGAATATTTTTCGCTCCATTTAGCACTTGAAACATTAATGACCAACATTCTACCAGAACCAATGGTTTTTGCTTGATTAAGACTTCTGTAATAAACAATCTTTGCGGCAGTTTCCAAAGAAATGATACCAGAAGTATAGGCAGAAGTAACTTCACCAAAACTATGACCAACAACTACAGATGGAACAATACCCCAATGTTTATAAACTTCAACAAGAGCAACTTGTAAAAGGAACAAAGCTGGTTGAGCAAGAAGAGGGGAATGAATATCATTTGAATTGTCTGGTGTTTGAGATAATTTTTCAAAAATACTATATCCATAATAATTACTTAATAAGCCATCAACTTTATCAACAGTATCTTTAAATACCTTGTCAGACTTGTATAATTCTAAACCCATTCCTTTCCATTGTGGACCTTGACCACAAAATACAAAGACAATTGATGATTTACCAGTTGTATCTTTACTGAGTTGTTTAGTAGAATTAATCATTGTTGAGTTGTTGATAAAGTTTGACCACGAAGAGCTTAATGATACTGCTCTGTGTGAAAGATTATGTGATTTTGAAATGATTTGATGTTTAACAAATTCTTCAAACAACATAGTTGTGTGATATGATGGATTTGACTTAATCAAATTTATATATTTATCCATTGATTGTTTAGAATTTGTTGAAAATGGTATTAAATATTTAAAACTATCATTTTCCACATTATCATTTCTAATTTTAAATAAATTTAAATTAATATATATATAAATTAAATTATTAAATAATATAATAAAACATACAATAAAACATTTAAATCATTATTAAATTCTTGAACAATTAAATGACAATTAGCACCACCATAACCAAAAGAATTGATACCAATATTTACTAGACGATCTTTTGGGAATGGTTCAGATTGTGTTACCACTTCAACATTATAATCAGCAAAGGGGATATTTGGATTTAAAGATGAACAATTAATTGATGGGACAAGAGTACGATTTTTTAACATTAAACAAACTTTAATTAAAGAAGCAACACCTGCAGCACTTTCAAGATGACCAATGTTTGATTTAAATGAACCAATTTTCAAAGTATTTTCATCATTTGAAAGAGCACCACTAATGCCTCCAACTTCAATTGGATCACCAACAGCAGTTCCAGTACCATGTGCTTCAACATAATAGATATCTTGACAAGACAAGTTTGATCTTTCCAAAGCTTTTGTAATATTATTTGATTGGGAATCAGAGGATGGAGTAGTTAAACTTGATTTATTAAAGGTACCATCTTCGTTAATGGCACCACCTTTAATTACACCATACACTCTATCGCCATCTTGGATTGCTTTGTCTAAAGATTTAATTACCAATACACCAGCACCTTCACTTCTAACATAACCGTTTGCTTTGTCAGAGAATGGCTTGCAACGTCCATCTTCACTTAAAACACCAAGACTACTAAAACCAATAGATGTTGTTGGATCGACTAAATAATTTACACCACCACAAAGGGCTACATCGCAATCGCCCTGGTTAATGGCTTGAGTGGCAAGATATACAGAGACCAATGAACTACTGCAAGCGGTATCAATGGCCAAAGATGGACCTCTAAAATCAAAACAATAAGAGACTCTATTGGCAACAATAGAACTATTTGTACCGGTGGAAGAGTATGGAGAGATTTCATTTTGATCTCTATATTGAATTTTGAGAAAATCTTGATTAGAGACACCAATAAATACACCAGTGTTTGTGCCTCTAAGCTCTGATGGTGGGATAAAGGCATCTTCAAGAGCCTCCCAAGCACAAGTTAATAAAATTCTTTGTTGTGGATCAATAAATGGAGCTTCTTTTGGAGAGATACCAAAGAACAATGGATCAAAAGTTTTCCATTCAGAATCATTTAAAAAGCCACCAAGTTTAGTTTTTGTAAGGCCAACTTCAGTGTAATTCTTGCTCCATCTATCTTTTGGAACACTGGAAATACCATCAAAACCTTCCATCAAACCATTCCAGAGTTCGTTTGGATTTTTTGAACCACCTGGTAATCTAAAACCCATACCAATGATTGCAATATCATTTGCACTATATTGAGTAGTAGTATGTGTTTCTTGATAAGAAATATCAGGTGAAGTGTTTGGAGTAGAATTATCACTACCATTAATGTTATTATTATTATTTACAGATTGCATTTTAAGATACACAAAAGTTGTTATATAAATATATGTATATAAAAAGATATATAATTGGAGAATATGAAAGAAATGTTAAACTTTGATTTTGTGATTATAAATAAGTTTCCTTGGTAATTTGAGTCCAGTGAGGATTAGCGTATGGAATTTATACAATACGAAAAATCGAAAATGTCCTACCGGATTGGTTAGTGGAATTGGAAAAAAATCAAATTTAATTGAATTTTAAAAAATCTACCAAAAGCACATGCGCGAAACAAAATGAGCAAAATATGAGGAGACACGGTTATTTTTTTTTTCTAAAATGGTTTTGGTTTTTTATCCAATTAGAGGTGGAGTTAAACTATTTTAGTAAAAAGTTTTTATAAAAAAAAAAAAAAAAAGAAAACTCCGAAAAGTTGCAAAAATACCTACAGGCAAAGGAGCACCTGGCAGAGAGTGAGATTGGGTAAAAGGGGGTTGATGAACTTGTATAATCCTTTCAATATTTGAACGGTCAATACTTTGTGGCGGTCGGTACCTTGGTGCAGATTACACAAATAGGGAGTTTTGTTCAAGCAAGACTATTATTATATCGGTGCAAGTTCAACAAATAGGGTTCAAATCGAAAAAGTTGTTGTACAAAAAAAATGTGCCACAATTTAAAATGGAAGCAGATGATCTGATAGTTTCACTTGACAAACGATCTTTGTATTGAGAAAATTTATTCAAATTTTGTGAATATATGATATTGATATTGATATTTTATATGTGTGAAAAAATGATACAATATAATACAACAACAGCAAAAGCTATATTATGAAGATAAAATAATAAATTAAAAAATTAAAATTACAATAAAATAATAAACGACGACAAAGACGAGATTATTAATGGAATGATAAAATAATATTACACAAATAGGAATTTAATATAAATTACAATAATTAAAATACAAAATATAATAGCACAATGGTTTTAAATTCAAAATAGAATTTAATTTGTTAAATATGTGTTTAATAAATAATAATATAATAGTAGTACAAATAAATAATTTAAAAATACAAGATATATGATTTGTGTATGATTAGTTAGTAGTAGTAATACTATTAGCTTTACACAATTGGATTTGATAATAAAAAAGAAACTAAAAAAAGATTTAACAGACTATTTATCTAATTTTAAAAAAAGTTTAAAAAAGAAAATTAAAAAAGAAAATAAAAAAAAAAATAAGTATCGCGTCGACAATCAGCTCAATGAATCGGATATAGAAAGAAGAGGAGGAAAGGAGGAAAAAAAAAGATATTTTCAAAATATATATTTGTAATTTGATCAAAAAAAAAAAAAAAATGTGTAAATATGGTATGGTAATGAAAAAGGAAAGGAGTGAGATTTTGATACTATAACTTTTTAAACATATTTCGTTTAATGATGGTGGTGCAAAGAAGAGTAAAAAAAGAAAATAAAAATTACAAAAATAGGAAAAAAAAGAAAAAAACATTTTATAAAATGTTCTTAGAATACCTTTTGATAATGATCATTATTATGAAAGTAGTCCCCCCACTTACTTGCCCCATTAATCAAAAATATTGTAACCCTTTCTCCACATCATATATCTTTTAGAAAACATCACAAACTAATAAACACAATATGATTAAACCCACAATTTACAAAGATGTCACTGTCACTTTAATCGCGATTCATCACCAATCATTTCACTCACCTGGACACCCTTGATATTAATTGAGCGCAAAGACTATGCCCTCGATAAAATTTGTGACAAAAAAAAAAAAGTTGGTAAAAATAAAAATTGAGCAAAAAAAGACAAAAAAAAAAAAAAAAAATCATTTTATTTTTTGATGGCCCACCCCCTGCTCCATAGTTGGGGCTGTCTGTTTGTCAGCTTACACAGCCAATGTTTTTTGTTGTATATACAACAAAATAAAATTAATGATTGATTTTTTTTAAAAACAGTTAAAGAATTAATCCTTTGGTCCTACTACAGTAATCTTTGCTTGATGGTTTTGATGGGGTGATTGTATGAGGCAGGGTGAGGGGGCTGGTGGTATGATTAACATAAAAAAGATTTATTGCAAAGCGGAGGTTAAAAGATGAAAAGAAGATATCAAATGAACAAAAACCTGAACCGATTTATTAAAGATTCACATCAAACGTTAGAAAGCAACAAAGATAATTGGTGGATGTAGCCTCAACAGGTGGGCGGGCGCAAAACCTATAGGTATGTCGCAAATGTGTTTGGTGTGTGAAATGAGAATGTGAATAAATACAGCCATAAAAGGGGGTGGTTGTATGGTGAGTGGGGCACAAATGGTGTTGTTTTCCTTTTTTTCTTTTTTTTACTCATGCATTCTATGCGTTTTAAAGCACTATCACTTTATATGGTCAGATTTTTTCTATTTTCTGAAATTTGCATTGAATGAGATATTGTTTTTTTTTTTTAAAAACTTTTTTTTATAAAATTTTTTGTGCATATTTGAAAAAATCTCATTCCATATATTCAAGATTTTTTCCTTTTTTTGCCCAAAAACATTTATCTCCCCATTTGGTAAACAGATAAAAAAAACTGTTTTATCATAAAAAGAATGAAATTCAAAGTATCTATACCAAAATTTGAAATGGGCTCCTCAAGGTTGAGTGTGGTATGTGCGATAAATGATTTACAGAGAGAAAAAGAGGAAACAGTACCTCCATTTTCATAATAGTAATAAAGTGATCACCCCACACTTTAGCCCATGAATCATTTAATAAAACTACTTAAATCACGATATATTAAGTGATCTTTACCTCGAGTGATTGTGATCACCTATAACAGCAATTGATTCGCCAATAATATAATCACAACTCTTAAATTCAATTCACCCTGATGGGGCTACAAACAAGAGGAACAAATCTCATTAAATCTCTATTTTTTGAGAAAAAATGGAAATTTCCTTCATGGATTGAGTGTGTCAGCTTCATTTTGATTGATTTAAATCAACCAAACGAATAGAGTATGAGTTTAAACTCGATGTTCCACTTATTTTCTTTTGAAAAAAAAAAAATCATAAATGTGGATTTTCTCTTTATCAATAGTTTATAAAATATATTTGAAACTATCATTATTATAATAGATCAAAAAAAATGAAAAAAGATATTTCATTGTGTAATTTGTTTTGAGACAATTTATTTTTTAAAAACAATACGAGTAGTATTGTAATTCTGATGGAGGTGTCATTGCATACAAAAGGAAAAGAGTAAATTGAAAAGCTTATAAGAGGGAGGGAATAATTATTCTTAAAATGAATTTAAAATACTCTTTCCAATTTACATCGCCAATATTGTTATTGTTTGATTTTGCAAATATATAAAAACAATCTCATTTTGAGATTTATTATATTAATCACAAAATTCATAAAAAATCTTTGTATCAAATTTACAAATTTTGATATATGGTTCAATGGAGTAAACCTCTGTGCTCAGCGATGAAAAGTCACTGTGGTTTTTTCCATTTTAGTTTTCAAAGTAAATCACTTCTGTTATAGTGAGGTATGCCAATAAAATTACACCAATAATATATAAATGTCAAGAGAGATTACATTCATGGCTGGAGATTACTACCCACTATGTATATATGACTCTATGATATAATTCCATAGGGACTCTATCCCCTATCAACTTTTAGTGATCTAGATCACTAATTAAACTATGTTCATTTCTTGAATTGAGAGGATTTTGAAATTTTCTTGAGAAAAAAAAAAAAGCCCAATGCTCTTTTATTTATTTCTTTTTTCAGACTATCTGTATATTTAAAACGATAAAAAAAAGAGATTTATTTATTGAAAAGAAATCTCAAGATTATTTTTATTTATTCTGGAAAAAGAATTTAATTTGTTGAATAAGGGGTTACACAAATTTGTTTCAAATTAAAAATCAAAATTTTAAACTGATTTTTTTAAACCTTTTTTTATCTCTGTTGTGTATTCACAAATCAATAAATATTTTAAACTTTTATCCCTAGTTTTTAAAGTTTTTTTTTTTTTTACAAATCTTTTTTTTTCTTTTTTATTTATTTATTTAATATTATTATTAATTTAATTTATTTACCATCAATGAATTTCATTATTCTTCTATAGATTTTAGCAATTGGACGATCAGAAACAAAATCATCACCGGTAAAAGTATTTTTGAATCTTCTAATGAGAATATTAATCATACTGCCAAAAAAGAGAGCAAAAACAGTACCAGTGAGGGTGATTACGTTGTACAACATACTGAAATCAGGAGTGGGGAGAGTGATCAACAAACCTTCGGTATAGATTCTAACGGGTGTAACTTGATGTTTTTGGTGAGGATAAGTGTTTTCAGACCATTCAATATCAAATGTGTCTTGAGATAATGATGAACCTGGTACAATATTGTTTGGATCAATATAGGCAGTGATGACACCTGATCCCAAATCAAAGCCTCTGTTGGCATCGGGGGGATGTTCAGTGTAATGTAAAAATACTTTATCAAAATCAATGGATATTGATGCCACTGAATTACCCGGTATTTCAAATGATAATTCAATAGTTGATGGAGATGATCTAGTTTCAGCTGGTGAAATATATTTAAATATAAAATCTATAAAGTATTGTTGTTGTCGGTTGGATATTAATATCATATAAATACTACAATATTACTACATTAATACTACTAACCTTTATCACTATATTCTTTATCTTGAATACTAAATCTAAGTGTATGGAAATAAAGACGAAGATACCATGGTATGGCATGATAATAGGTGATATTCATTGGATGTTGATCTTGATTGACGATTTGAGTGGCAATACCACCTCTTTCTTGACCATAACCAGTGAGATGACTATGAGCAACGATAGGAGTTGGACCAGATCTTGCAAAGTTCTTTAACCAAGATAATGTTAAAAATAATGGATTTTGAATGCTATATTGTTTTAAATCATAAATAGAGAATCTAGTGTTCTTGGTGGTTGGTGTTGGTGTCACCGTTAATTGAGTGTTTAGGTTTTCTTGATTTTGTACATAAATTTTACTACTAGTTGCCAATGGACATGAATACAATCCTGTAGACTTTTCAAATAAATTCTCTAATGCAACCTTTACTTTATTCTTGTCAATATTGTCAACTATAATAATATGTATAAAAGTATTGTTGGTTAGATATAATGATTATAGATATAAATAGATAGGATAGAATAGATAGATAGATAGATAATTACTTGAATTTGAAACATCATTGACAACAGTTAATGATTGTATTATTTCTAGGGTTGGAATTAAACAATCATTGTTTGAAGATTTACATATTTTACGAACGGTAATTGACATTGAATGATAGTGCACGTCATAGAGTTTTAATGGATTGAGTAATTGACCAATACCAGATTGTTCACGACAGGGCAATAGTTTTACCCATGGTGTTAGATTCTCTGTACAGACAGATTCTCTAGGCAAGATACCATATCTTAATTCTAATGGTATCACTGATGATTGATTTCTTAATTCGATAGCAGGCACAGTATCACGTTCCATTGTATGATAAATATTTGATGTGCCCTCTGGTCTGAATGATCTACTTGGTGATGATGTATGATGTGGTACTTGATACAAGAATTGCATACTAGCACAAAATAATCCAGATAATGAATGTGTAAGTTCTCTCCATTGTGAATCAATTCTTTAGAGTAAATGTAAGTATATATACACAAGGTATTGAGTAATAATAATAATAATAATAATAACAACACTACATACCCTTTTTCTAAAGGTCTTAACCATGCAGTTAATTCTACACCTACAGGTGATGCTCTGATTGGATAACCCCATTCAGAATAACTCCATCTTCCTTTGGTAAATACCAATGTCATCTCTTCTATTCCTACTCTATTGATTAGATCACCGATTGATCTAGGGAATAAATCATAATGTTGAACTATTGTTGTATTGTATTGTTAGTGAGTGAGTATTCACTCATCATTATATGTTGTTGGTATATAGATATAAAAGTATACTCTACATACAAGTAGATTGATCAAAAAAGTTTGAATTCCATTCAGTACTAAATTGAAAATGCATCATTGATTTACCTTTTGGTAAGGGTTTAATAATCATCTCTTCATTAAAACTTTGAGTTTCAGTAAATGTAATATAATCATCATCTTCTGTTGAAATGGTAGCTGATGTTGTCTGTGTAAATGATGATAGTAATAGTAAACAAGTGATGAGGGTAGCAATAGAAATTGCAAGTTTAGATTTACCCTTGCGAGTTTCCCTCGTAGTGGTAATCATCATTTTGATATATATATCTCCCCACTACTACTCTATGAAAGGGACAAAGGTTACACTGTTTATCTCTTTGTCGTACAACACCAAACCAAGATCTTTTCTTTTGTGTTTTTTCGTGCAGACAATATATAATATCTGCTGTATATAATATCTGTGCAAGTAGATTTGGTTAGAACAAACTGTTTACTTGTGATTAAAAGTATCGGGATCTGTCCTTTCCTATCGTTGTAGCGCAATTGCGAATCAATTTGATCTTCACCTGACAAAAAAAAAATTAAAAAAAAGAATAATTATTTTTTTTTTTTCTCAAATTCGCAAAACAAAGGATCCTCAGAGACAGATTCAACACACAACACAAAGCCCACATTGCTCGCCCATTAAACGAGTATTGATTCGTTGCAGCAATAGGTGCTTCATTGATAAAAAATACACTCACGAGATACAGATGACCACTGCACCACATATTTATGGGCATAGAAAGAAAATCAACGTGTATCAAACTTAAAATCAGTTTAATTTATCCTCCCCCTAATAGTGGGTCCCACTTTGCACCCACCCAACATAAAGATAAGATTTGTTTAATAAAACATTTAATAAAATGTTTTATTTAAAACAAAAATACCAATCTAAAGGTAAATGATTAAAATAGATATTTGTTGGGAGGGCAACTTTTAGTTTTACTTTAAACAAATTGGGCAGATTACAATGAACGAATGTGTGGCACTCTATCCAATGATTGATTACATATCTTGGATATTAACATTCATAAAATAACTCAAACTTTCTAATTGGCTATTGTGTGATTTTTTTAATGGGTTATATATCCCCTCCTGATTATCTCGTTTTTAGAGGGTGGTGGCCTTTGTCCGATATTTTTTTAAAAAAAAACTGTTGGGAAATTTTAAAAAATATCTTGAACCATATTGAAAATTATCGAAAATAGATTTTAATTTAGAGTGGTATCTTCATTCATTCTCGTCCATTCATTGAGAGAAATTTCCACAAGTATTTTTGTAGTTTTTTCAAAAGATTTTCTTAAAAATGATTATATTATCATTTCTTTTACTATTGCTATTGATAAAAATATTATCATGTAAAAGATAGCTCTATTTACACAATTATCAATTCTAGATGCTCTGTTATGTGATTAGACTTGGCAGCTTTACCTTGGGATATTACTTTTTAGAAAATGAGATATTGAAAGCTAATATACAATAGGTGCGTAGTTTGGCCAATATTGGTAAAAATATTATTAGATATTCAATCAAAATCGTGATATGGACTCATAAATTAATTTACTGATGACATCAACAGGCCTCTTTTTTTCTTTTTAATTTTATTTTCAGCACGAAATTTTTGTAAACCATGATTTATAGGTTTGGGCACATAAAAACAAACTATATTTGTGGTAAGATAGTTTCTATTCAATAAAAAATAGAGGTTGATTTTTGAAAAGAAATTTACACGAAAAGCATCACGATACTTTTGCTAAAAACCATGACTCATCCAAATCTATCACTGCAAGTAGTGCGATGAAATAATGATGACATTAGCCTTTTTTTGTAAAAATGAAAAATTACAAATTTTATTTTTTTTTTTCCAAATTATCATCACCATTGATTGAACAAAGTAAATAAGAATAATAAATACAGAACTTCACCAATATGGTTTACCACCCAATAGTCTAGTAAACAGAGACATGATCTTTGGATGTGAAATACTCGTTGAATTGGTCATTTGGATATCGCATTTTTCCACCATATACATTGAATTTAGATATAGGAATTGGAAAGAACATTTGTGTTTGTAGCACAGGTACAGGGGAGTGGAGGAAGTTGGTGGTGATGTTGGACATATTTAAAGAATGACTAGAATATTAATTTATATTCTATTCATCCTTTTAATATGTCCATCATCAACAAAGTCAAAACCTGTACTTCTTGCTTCTTCTCTAGCACCTAAAAATAAACTTTCATCTGCTAAAGTTGATAAGAATATCATCCTCAAAGAAAAAGTGATCTCATTTTCTAAAATGAAATATAAAAAAAAACACCACAAGATTAAAAAAGTGCTCACAACTTTTTTTTATTGTTTTTTCCCCAAGTCATAAATTTGTGGTAAAAAACCCTCACTAAAATAATGTCCAGCCGTTCTGAAAAATGTGATAAAATTAAGAACTTGAAACCACCAAAAGAAGAACTAAATAAGATATTGTTCTAGATACAGGGCTAAGTGATGATAATGAAAATCAATTCGAAACATACAACACATATTTAGCTCGAATATCTTAGTTTTCATTGATGTAATCTCTTATATTGAGCTTTAATCCCTCTTTTGATGTAACATCACTTATTTTAATATTTTAATTAGGGTGATTATTCATTTTATGGACTAATACTTTAATTTAATCTAATTGAATCACATATTCTAGAAAAAAAGTTCGTTTTACGTAAAAATGAAAAAATCAAAAACATTGGGTGAAAAAAAAAGAAATCATAAAAAAACAAAAAAAAAGTTAACGGATATCAAACAGAATCAACGAGATTTGATAATTAATTAGCACATATGAATAATCATATCGATACGCAACAATACGAATTTTCACTCAAATATCAATCTCATTTGCCGATATCAATTAATTTTGAATAGGTCTCCCGTTGTGTTTTTCACAATCATGTGATAAAAATACTCTTGATGTTAATATTTGCTACTAGATGCAATCCAGATGAATGCGGTCGATCAAAATTGTATTTTTAAAAAAAAAAAAGTCAGAAGATTGGGGCATGACCGCATCGAAAATAATTCAAAAAAAAATTAAAAAAAAATGCCAAAAATAAAAAAAAAGGCACTGTATTTTTTTTTTTTTTGATTCAAAAAAACCACCAATCAACAAAAAAACACACTGTTGTTAACAGAAAAGAGATAATTTTTTATTATTGTTATTTTCGTTTCAAACCCAATAAGTCTCCTGACTGAATTGCCACAACACACTCGAAGACACACTTTGATCACTTTTATTTTTTTATTTTTTTTCAAAAAGTAAGTCTTTTTGTGGCGGCATTGTGTGTGTTTGTTGTATACTCAATCATACAACTCAACAATAATAGTTTATTTTTAATCAGCATTCAAGGTGCGCGGTTTTTTTTTTATTTTTTATTTTTTATTTTTTTTAATTTTTAGCTAAAATTTTTTTTTCCTCAATGTAAGTCATATGTTTTGAATCAAATCACTTTTTAGATTTAAAAACATTGTTGTGTGGTCTCTTTGTTTATGTAAACTACTCTTATACGAATTCTATTTATATCAGGTAATTCATATGATTATCAATGTTTAATATTTATATATATCTATATCTATATGCATATATACCATATTTTTCTTTGTACAATCTATTGATTCAATTTACAAATCTTATTTTTTTTTTTTTTTTTTGTCTGAAAATTGTGATTTGTTTTTTGTGTGTTTGTGTGTGATTAAAATATCTCGTATTTTAAAGGTGGATAAAAAGATTGGGGAGGGGTGCATTTTATAGATCTATTTATATAACACAATATTTATATAATTAATTATATCACTCAATACTATACTACTATACTCTATTTTGTTATCATTAAAGTACAATATTGTGGACATTCATTTACATTAGTATTTATTTCAAATTTACTCTCTATTTTACTCTTGTCTCTCTCTCTCTCTCCTACACTTTTAAAATTTATCTACCACTACCACTCAATCATATCGACATATTGACTTAAATTTAATACTTTGTAGTAGAGAGATATTGTGATTTATTATAATTGTTATTGTTATTATTATTTTTATTCAATTTATTATTGTGTATATACATTAATTATATAGATAGTAAAATTAAATATTAATATATAGTTTAAAATAATAATCATAATATTTAGATAATAGTATTTATTTATCGTTGGAGGATATAGATATAGATATACTATTCTTGAAAATTTTAAAACTCAACGCCAACATATTTATAATTAATTCAAACATTTTTGTGTACAATAGATATCTATTTATTTAAAAACAACAAATATTTATTCAATCATGTCAGGACTTTTGGATGATGATGATGAAATAATTCAATCACAAGATAATATAATCACTACATCAACAGCTACGCATCCAACCATTATAACATCAGTTCCTACACCTATAGGAGCTGATGTTGTTGAACAACAACAACAACAACAACAACCAAACAATAGTACATCAGAACCAACAACTGGAGCAGTATTGGATGATAAAAAAGTATTTATTTCACATTTACTTAATGAGCGTAGTCCAAATGTATCATTAACAACACCAACTGTTTCACTTCCTGCAGCCACAATTGCAGCCACAAATGCATTGTATGGTGATTTAGATTCTCTTGATATTATTGCAAATTTGCCAGATGTACCAACATCTATTCCAACATCACCAGCTAGATCAACTGTAGACGATAGTAGAAAATTAAATGCATCTGGTAGTAAATCACACAAGCATACAAAGTCATTGACAAGTAGTAAAGATAATAATATTAAAGAAAATAATAATATTGAATCAGCTACCATCACTAGTACTATCAACAACAATGAACAACAAGATATTTTACTTTCAAAATCACAAACTCAAATACCAACTGTTACAACAACAACAACAACCAATACCCAGAATCCAATTATTTTAAGCCATAGTAGAAGTTTACCAGTTACACCAAATTTTCCTTCACTTGCATCACCAACAATGCCAGCATTAAATAAACCATCATCTATGATGTTTGGTAATTCAAGCCCATCCAGTTATAGGCCACCATTTTCACCACAACAAGGAGCATCACCAATGTCAATCAATGGTGGTCAATCACCATCTCAATCACCATCAATGAAAAGAAAAGAAGATCCTGGTAGTGATCCAATTACTCCATTAAATATATCTACTGAATCAACATCAAATAGAAAAGGTTCTGTATCAAAAAAACAATCCAATAACAATAATAATAGTGGTAATAGTAATAGCCATAATGGACTTAATAGTAGTAAATCACCGAATATGACTAGTAAGAGTGGTGTGATGCAATTTTTAGGTAAAATGAGTTTAAGTAAAGAAAGAATGAGTAAATTAGTAACACAATCAAAAGAGCTTCACAAGAGTACAGGATCACCTGGATCTAGTCCTTTGGTTACATCTGTAAATAGTAACAATCAAATGCAAAGCTTTAGTTTAGTTCCATTTGAGGGAATATTTGGTATCCCTTTACGTGTTATTTTAAGATATGAATCAGAATCTGGCAATCATATACCATCTATTTTAAATAGTATTTTCACAATTTTAGAATCAAGTGCATCATTATCGACAAACAAGTTGTTTTATGAAGATCACTCTATTTCTTCCTCACCTTCTTCACCGAACTTATCATCAATCATTGATAGTTCAATTCCTCAAAATAATATCCAAACCACCACCACCACTACTACTACTACTACTACTACTACTACCGCTACAGAAAGAGAAAGAGAACAACAAAATTTACGTAAAGTTTCATCATCTTCATTATCATCATCAACATCCTCATTATCATCTTTACATACATCAGCTCAACAAATTTCATCACCAAAATCATCATCACCACCACCAAGTAATATATCATCATCACCAAATAGTTCAATTAGAAGAAATGTTGAAAAGATAAAGAATCTTTACGATACAGCTCAAGAAGTTTCATTAAAGCCATTTAATGTCTATGTGATTTCAGAGTTATTAATTGAATATCTTTCCCTCTTACCCGAACCAATTATTAGTGTGGAATTTTATGAAACTCTTTTAAACTATTATCAAACTGGTAAATATATTGATTAATATTCAATCATCATCATCTTATTAATTTAATTCTTCTTTTTAGAAACATTATTACATTTAATGATTAGAAAAATGAATAATCCAAACAAAACAATACTATCAAGATTAATGAAATATTTAAAGGATGTATTGGTTTATACAAATTTTAATGATGTTACATTGAATTTGTTGGTTGATAGATTTTATAAATTTATTATGAGACCAGCCAATGGAAATGCATCTCAATGTGTCATTAGTGAATCACACACTAAAACAATTAAAGACATTGTATCTATGTTTATTCAACAAGCAGATATATTATTCCAAACAGCAGAGGAACGTTTGAATCCAGATGATTCATTGATTCTCTATATCGAAGATGTGGCAGCCACCCAAAAGACTAGTAGTACAGGTAATTTGTGGTTATTCCATAAGCAAATTGTTTGGAGACCAAAGGTTAATCCAAATGGTGAACCAGATTTAATTATCATGTTTAATAGTATACTCAAAGTTGTTTTGGCACCTCAACCAGCTAAAAAAGAACAACAAAAGATTTTACCAAACTTTACAATCTATTGTAGCAGTGAAACTAAAACTGTAATTACATTTGGTTTCCAAAATCCTGCCACTTGTAAATTAGTCTTTGCCTATATAAACTCTATTACAAAATCAATATCTCAAATCAATAGAATCGTTTCACAAAAATTAGACATGTATTCTTTAGATTTAGAATCTTTACCAAATGAAGTTAAACAATTAAAGGACTTACAAGTAAGTATAGTAATATAATAATTTAAATTTATTAAATTATTAATATAATATAAAATTTATAGGAATTAAATTTAAATAGAAATAAATTTAAATTATTACCAGGTGATTTAGCTAGATTAACTTCACTTAGAACTATATCAATTGAAGAAAATAATCTAACAGAAATCTCTTCTGAAATGTCTGATTTCTTGGGTGGTAGGTTACCAAACCTGGAAAATGTTAGTTTTAGTAGTAACAAGTTGGTGGTTTTGCCTCCACTCTATACTTGGTCCAAATTGAAAACATTAAACATTTCCAATAATTATTTGATTAAATTACCAAGTGATATATTCCAAATTCCTACACTTGAAGTACTCAGAGTTAGTAATAATCAAATTGATGACAATGGTATTCCAAAATTAATTACATCAACTAGACTAAAGCAACTTGATCTTAGAAAGAATCATTTGTCCAGTATACCAGAGGGAATTATTAATCTAACAGAGCTTCAAGTTCTCACTCTTCAAGACAATCAAATCACTGACCTCACTGCAGATATTCAAAAACTCACTTCACTCACTGAACTTAATCTCAATGGTAATCAAATTCAATCTCTTCCCAATCAACTTCTTCATTTGACAAATTTAAAGAAACTGTATCTTGACAACAATCAAATTCAATCCATATCCTCTGCAATTCATAGAATGCAAAGTTTGATTGAGCTACGTTTGACAAATAACAATATCTCTCGTTTACCACCAGGTATTGTTGCCTTGAAAAAATTAAATTCATTAGAGCTCACTGGAAACAAACCGCTCAAAGATAATATTCCTGAAAAATATATTGTCAAAGGAAAAGATGGTATTTTTGCCTATTTCTCTGAAGCTATGCGTACAAATGTACCATGCTATCGTACCCGTTTCATAGTATTGGGTGAGAAGCAATCTGGTAAATCAAACCTCATCAAATGTTTGAAAAAGATGCCAAAATCTAGTTTTGCTCAACCATCAACAACCAATGTTTTAGATATCTCTGATTGGCAATGTAGTGTAAATTTAGAGGGTGCCGACGGTAAAAAGAAAAAGAATATCAATATTCATCTCTGGGAATTTGAAGGTATGCAAAATGATATTAGTCATGTGTTTTTCGTTCCAAACATTACCTACATTGTCACATTTAACATTGCCAAATTCAATCTCTCTTTTCCAACTGCCTCTGGATCAGAGTATCAAAAACTCACCTCATTTATCCATGGTATCTATCAAATTGATAAAAAACTTTCAACCATTATCATTGTTGGTACCCATTTAGATGAAGTTACCAAGAAACATGCCGACAAAACATTTGACTTACTCTCATCCAAGTACAAGACTCTATTCCCAACTGCATCGATTCTCTATCACGCTGTTTCAACATTAAAGTCAGAGGCAGAAGGTATGAGCAAGCTTCGTCGTGAAATCAAGAGTTTGATATCAAAGAATCCAATTCTCAAACAATCATATCCTGCCTCCTTTATGTTTTTAGAAGATTATCTTAAAGAAGAATCCAATCTAATGTCACCTCCATTGGTAACTAAAAAGAATCTCCAACAAATGGCTCGAACCATGGATCTCCACAATGAACCACATTTCTCTCAATTGAAATCTTTGTTCAATTCTCTTGGTTCAATTACCTCTTTTGAACAATTTGTTCGTTTAGAGTCTGGTTCAACTCCAACCAAAACCGAAATGATTTCATTAAATCCCGTTTGGATTGCCAAAGCCATTGCATCATTGGTTTGTTTTAATCCTCAAAATTTACCATTCTATGTAAATTTATCTTCAGAAGAAGAAGATCCAAGCACCTCTATTGTACCAGGTATTTTGCCACATAGAGTATTAAGATTTGTTTGGGGAACAAATTCACAATACTATGTCCCAGAGAGATTCTTTTCACTATTCCTCTCTCTATTGGAAACCAATGATTTGGCAATCAATATCTATACATTAGACAACAATGAAAGCAATAGTTCAAAATCATCATTTAGCAATAGTGAATCGCCAATGCTATCACCCAGTAGTCCTAGATTCTCTCTTGCCATCACCAGCCCAAACAATAATCTTTCCAATTTTACAGCAAGTCAAAAAGTTAGAAATGGTAGATCAAGTTCATTTAACGCGCGTTCAGGCTGGGCTTTGGTTTCATCTCTCTTGCCAATTCTTCCCAAATCAATTTCATCATCTGCACTCTTTGAATTGAATGGTATTTGGGAAGCTTTTCCAGAGAGACCAGATATCTTTCAATATAGTAGAAAGTTTGCACTCGATTTCATTCCCAACGGTGTATTTGGTAGATTCCTTTCCAGATTGATGCAAGTAACTCATTTGGTCAAGTGTTGGAACAATGCAGCCATTCTTTCACCCGATCCAGTATTAAATGTAATATCATCAAATGATCTCACTCAAAGACCCAATGAAAGAATATTGGTATATGTTGATCATGAATCCAATACAATTGAAATTACAACTCGTCTTGTAAAGGCCTCTATGTTGTCTTGTCAAATCTATAGTATTTTTGAATCATTGATTGGTAAATACTACAAGATCACCTATAAAACTTTAATTGCATGCTCCCATTGTGTTAGTCATCGCATGTCTACACCATACTACTTTAAATTAGATGATATTGAATCGTCATTGTTCAAAGGTGACTTAAATGTCTATTGTCAATATTCACGTCACATCAACTCTGCAAATGGTGCCGATGTTGTCAATAGCACCACAAGTAATTCTAAATCACCAAGTGGAAACAATACACCAAGAGCCACCAGAAAAGAATCTAAAGGAAGTCCAGCAGCTGCTTCTTCTCTTGAAAATGCTTCTCGTAAAGACTCTAAAGGATCTCACTCACCATTGTCTGTGTTTAACATTGAAAGAAAAGAATCAAACTCCTCCCTTGGATCATCAAGTGGTGCTGTTCCATTGGATCTATCAACACCAGTACCAGTGAAAAGCATTTTATTGGATCAATATGCTTTGATGCAATTTATAAAGGAAATTGATTTCAAAGAAATTGAAGTCCTCCCAGCTGATCATACCATGAATGAAAGTGGATTTGTCAGTCATTCAATGGGCATGTATGGAAATCAATTTGTCAATATAAAGACATTTAATCAACCATCATCAAGCGATCCATCTCTTTGTGCCAAGGTTGTATCAATGTTTAGACAAGAGGCTCTATCACTCTATAGCTTTAAACATAGTAATGTATTGAATATTATTGGTGTATCATTGAATCCAATTGCAATCATCACAGAGAATCCAACATTTGGAAACAAAGGTAGTACCACTCTCTCTGAATATATTCAAGATCGTCAAAAACATCCAGAAATTCAATGGAACATTAAACTTAAAATCGCCATTGATATTGCCAGAGCCATGGAGAGACTTCAATCTCAAACATATCTTTTAACCAATTTAAATTCCTCAAGTATTGTTTTGGAAAAGAGTAATAATAACAACAATGATGATGAAGGCGTTATTGCCAAACTCAGTGATTTCTCCATGGCATCACCATTATCATCACTCTTTCCATCAAATGCCTCGCCAAAACCTTGGAACTCACCAGAGGTATTGCAAAAATTACACTATCACGAACTTACCGACGTCTATTCCTATGGTATTATATTGTATGAACTCTTGACAAGATCCATTGCATTCCAAGATCACGAAAGATTTGCTAACATGGTCATCGCAGGACAAAGACCATCCATCCCACCCGATTGTTTACCATCATTTGCAGATTTAATTAAAGATTGTTGGTCAAGTGATCCACTCAATAGACCCACATTCCAATATGTTATTTCTCAATTGCTATTGATTAAAAAGGAAATTGAATCACGTGAAAACAACTATAAATCATTGGCATCTGATACAAACATCTATTCAAATCTTCCACTTCCCAGCGGTGGTTCGGTCATTTATCAAGATAAAATTATTCATTTTGGTGGTTGGAATGGGTCAACTAAACCTCACTCAAATGTCTATGCATTGAATCTCACCAGTATGTTGTTTGAAGACAAGCTCAATGTAGTGTTGAATAACAAACAATCATCCACCTATAAAGCATTTTATAGTCATATGCAATCAGAATACAATGAAGAGAACCTCGTATTTTATGAAGCCATCAAAACATTTAAATCTCTACCAAATGTTACACCAGAGGACAGAGAAATCATCAAGATTCAAGCCAAAAAGATATTCCAAGCTTTTATTGGTGACGGTGCACCCAAAGAAATTAATCTACCATTTGCATTGAAAACCGAATTAAAGAAAAAGATTGAAAGTGTTGATGGACCATCAGTTACCGTATTTAATGATACACTTTCATTTGTTATCTCTTCCATTGATGACAGTTTTCATAGATTTAAATTTGCAACACCATCAACGAGTAAAAATGGATGGGTTTGTATCAATACCAAAGGAAACTCACCACCTCCAATGGTAGGTCACTCGAGTGTCCTTTGGAATGGTCATTTGGTTGTCATTGGTGGTTGGTTTGAAAGAACAAGACAATTGTCTCAAATTTATTTATTAAATTTAGAAAGTTTTGAATGGAGCACATACAACTGCACCGGTGATATTCCTCCCTCCTCTTCTGCAGCCATGAACACAACTCTACATGGTGACTATCTCTTGGTTTACTATGAAAGAGGTGCAGATTCAACATCACAGCAAACAGTGTATAGACTATCATTGGACTCGTTTGTTTGGTTTGGCTTAAAGCTGTCAAATATTTCAAATAATTCTATTAACGAGATATAAAATAAAGAAAACAATTGAACCATAGATTGCTATTTTTGTTACAACGTAATTTACATAACATTGTTTACAAACTCTACTCTTGTTCCAAACCATATCATTTACATTGTAAAACTTTGAATCTTTTAAATATTTATTTTCAATCCAATTTGAACTACAATCTGAACAAAATACTTTTCCTATAGGATAATTTTATTTTTATTAATATCTTTTTTAATTTTACATGAATTATATACTACTAACCACATAATCTACAATGATGTTTTCTTGTTAATAATGAAAATTCTTTATTACAAGATTTATTTTTACATTGGGTTTCGCTGCTCATTTTCTTTATTATATTATTACTACTGATGCGGAAATGAAAAATAAGGTCCCTTATAAATACTTTTTATTTTTTTTGCTCGTTAAAAAAACTTAAAAAATTAAGAGTTGCTTTGTCACCACATTTTTAAGATTCCTAAGCTTTTACTATTTATTTTTTGACATGGCAAATGTTTTGTTTCTCAGTGATTATCTCAAAAGAGACAGAGATATGTACTAAAGATATACAAATAATTCTTTTTTTTTTTTTTT
>AJWJ01000346.1:0-24940 GCA_000277445.1 Polysphondylium violaceum
CAATTGGAAAAAGAAGAAGAATCAAAATCAAAAGATTTATCTTCATTTAATAGAAATCTTTTAAATAATATTTATAATAGTAAAGATGAACAAATTAGTAAATCAGCATCAACATCCTCATCAACTTCATCTACAAGTAATAGGAATAATAACAATAGAGATAGAGATAGAGATAGATATCCAAATAATAACAATAGTAACAATTATTATAAAAGAAATGATAACAGAGATAGAGAAAGAGATAGGGAATATGAAAGAGACAGAGAAAGAGAAGAAAAAGAAAGAAAATTGGAAATAGAGAGATTAAAGAAAGAAAAGGAAGAAAAGGAAGAAAAGGAAGAAAAAGAGAAAAAGAAGTATGAAAGAAGAAATGATAGTAAATCAATTCAATTAGCAAGAGAAAGATATTTATTAAGAAAACTAAAACGAGAGGAAGCATTGACTAGTTTTCAATAATAAAAACAAATAAATACTAGTCGTGTAGATGTGTATTATTGTATATATAGATTATAAATTATTTTAAATCTGGCTTTATTGATTGTGGTGGTCTGGATAAAAATGTAATTTGAGGTACTTTGTCAAGTGGAACATCGCCAACAAGTGGTAAACTTTCGTGGCCAATGATTTCAAATCCATGTTTCTTATAGAATGGTATATTGCTTGCATCTGTGCACTCTATATAACATTTCTTTTGTTCTCTATCCAATTTGGCAAACACTTGATTCAACAACTTTGATGCCAATCCCTGTTTTCTGTAATTGATATTTGTCGACAACACCAATAAATAGTATCCACTAATACCATCATACTGACAAAATCTTTCGGAAAAGAATTCTATAGTTATTATGTTAGCTTGTTTGTTAATATACAGAAAGATTGATCATTCGTGTGCAATTGAAAGTGGTTGTTTAGTTACCTTCAAGTTTCATAAATCTTTCATAGGTTGTTGTTAAATTTCGTTCGAGTAAAAGTGTTTTCTGAGACTCTGTAAAGACGTCCCAGAGATCCTCTGGCCATGGGTTTTCGGGTGGAATCATGAGCATCACAGATTGTAGTTGATCAGAGAGAGAATAGGATTCATTGAAATGAATGGTTTGGTTGATGAATGCCGCTTGCATATTTCTAATAAACATCATTCGAGTCTCTGGGTCGGTAATCTCATAAAACATGTAATTTAAATAAGGGTCCAAGGCAAACGAGGTCGTATTGATGTCCACCACCTTTTCAACTTGGTCCAATGTAATTTTATACAACTCTGTAGTATCGGTACTCATAGTATTGTTATAATGCTGTAGTAGTGTATATATCTATATCTATCTTGTGTATTAGCCCACACTATATATCTGTTTATTTATATTTGGGACAAATCTTGAAAAATTCAAAAATTAACCGTTTTTTCAGGATGATTTTTCTATAAACTTTTTTTTATTTTCTTTCTTTTTTCCCGTGATAAGATACGCATAAAGGTTGCAAGTCATGACATCATTTTATAGAATATAATATATATCTAGTTATTGCATTGCCTAAATTACACTTTACTTTTTATGACCTATTTGTTTATCCACCAAAAATATCTTTTGTCTTTTGTATTATTAGTGTGTAATACTAAAAAGTTTTTTTTATTGAAAACCATCTCATTCTTTGTACGATTTTCATAGAGTATCTTTTAGCCTTCTCCCCTTCACAGAAACGTTAAATTTAGAAATTTTTTTAAAAATAGGGCCAAAAAGGGCTTGGTCCAAAAAGAAATGTTTTTTTTTTGCAAAAAATTTCATTTTCTTGTGGGTGCTACGAAAACCTCAAAAGACAAGATATTTTTCGTTTTTTTTTTTTTGTGATCGTTTGAACTAAAATAATACGCTGTGATTGCCTCACACGTGGCATTGTATTTTAACTCAACCTTGTATAATAAATATAATACACTATCTTTGTGTGTGTAATAGTAGAACAAAATGGATATTGAAGATAATAAAATTCAATTTCAAAAGACACTTGTAAAGATTAAAAAGACAGCAGATAATTATCAAGGGGGAGTATTGATTTTACTCAAAGATATAGTCACGCTGATCAAATACAACAATGAGCAAACAAATACATTAAACTTGGAGGTCAAGTATCTGTTGTTAGAGTCTTTTGGATTCATGATCAATCATAAAAGTTTTCAAGATTTTCAATTTAAAAAAGGCTCGTTTGATGATATAGTTTTATCACTACAGCAACTATCAAATCATTATCCATTCATATCACTTTGTATATCACTTGTATTATTAAAAAAGTAAATATTCATTGGGTTGTAATAGATAGATACTCTAAATATTAACATTAACACCATTTATAGTTATAATAGCAATCAAGATGCCATTGAATTGGATTTTCTCAAGAATTTAATCATCAAACATTTACAAAATAAATACTTTAATCAGGATGATATGAGTAGTATGGATGATGAGGAGGATATTAATACTGCGAATGAAGAAACAAATGACGTAAAGAAATTATTTACTAGTACTACCAAAAATATTCAACAACGTAGATTAAGATTCCTAGAGACTCAAATTCTTGGTGATTTATTTTTAAACTTTTTTTCAACCTATACAACCTATTTAAATAGTAATGGTAGCGGTGACAGCTTTGATTTAGATAACGATAAACATGTTGAATTCAATACAGTGTTATCTTTATTTACTATTGATATAACAACAACAAGAAATCAAGTTTTAAATAAGAATTCAAACAGAAACTCTCAATTGGAATGGTCTCTCAAGTTTATTAAAAATTTAAATAACGATATCTTTTTAAACTTCTATCAATTAATACCATTTAACAAGATTGAGTTTTTTAAATTGTACATTAAAAATGTAAGTGTGGAAACTTTATTGTTTTTTAAAATATAATTAAAACTGATTTTTTTAATATCTATGATAGGATATTGAAATCAATAGAATATTTTCATTATTACAAGTTACATTAGAGAGTGACAAGAATCATATGGTGGATTATTTAGTAGAGTTTTATATAGAGCACTCAAAATCAAATCTTTTGATTGATTTATTTAATATTTCAAGTAATATTATCAATTTTTCAGAATCTTGCAAATCAAAAATTGGTTTTCAATTATTTAATATCTTTATACAAAATCCATTTGATTTTATAAAACAATTTCATTTATTCTTTTCAAATAATATATTTCAATCAAATTTTAGATCTATTCTATTACCTATCATTAAAAAGAATTGTAATAATTTAAATTTATTAGATATTAAATAGTAGGTAGATTATTAATACTAGGTAAAAACAACAATTCATGCTAATAATATTAAATATATAGTTTATTATTAGAAAGAGATTTATATAAATATTTATTTGGTGAAGAAGATCAAATTCTAAATCAAATTAATATACCAACAAAATTAAATTTAGAAACTCAAGAGATATTTACTCTTTTATCAAATATAAATAGTCTCAAGATTTCTCAAATTTTATTATCAACTTTAAATTTGCATCAACTATTGGAATTTTCAATCAAGGATTTGAATCATTTAAATCCTTTATCATTTAGTTTTGCAATTAAAAAAGTATTATTACTATTAATTATAATAATAGAATAATTTATTAACAGTTTTAATAATTTAAAAATTAGAAATATGATATTGAAAAGGAATTTGGAATTATAAATGAAATTATAAAATTTGAAACAACCTCAATATTAGATCAAAAAACAAATCATTTTAAAGCAATTTGTCAAACTTTGGTAGATATTTCTATCGATGATTTTTCAATTATTGAATTAATAGAAAATATAAACCCAGAATCAATATTATGGTATCTATATTTAATTAAATATATAGAACTAAATCAAAATTCAATTAGAATAGATGTAATAATCAAGAGTTTATTTGAAAAGGAATCATTTAAATCATTTTATAGCAAAAGTAGTAATAGTAACAGTAATAATAATAATCAAGAATATTTTAAAAAATTACAATTTTTATTAAATAGAGTAGTTCAAGTACAATTTATTAAAAGAATAGAAATCATATCAATCAATTATGAACCAGAATTAAGAGATGAATATAATAATATATTGGAGATATTAAAATTGTTTGATAAACAGGGATCATTTCAAGAAGTAGAGATTTTGGAGGCAAAATATCATCAAGACAAAAAATATTATCCTTTGTTTTTAAAATATGTAGATTTTATGAAAAGATTTGGTTTCTCTGCAAGTGACTTTATAGTAGGGCCTAGAGAAGTTTTTAAACAAATTGATCAATATTCAAATTATTTTCAAACAAATAGTAGCAGTAGTTCAACAACAACATTTACAATATCATCTTGGGAAAATATCGTAGAAATCATTGAATTTATTGGTAGTTTTAGATTAAACAAAATAACAATATTTTCAATTCTCTTTGAAGATTTTAGTACCACTGAAAAGAATATCAATCAATTGGTTAATTTGGTGAAAATGTATTTTAAAAATATGATAAATGAAATCTCCTTGCCATTAAACCTAATATTGGAAAGAATTTTAAATGATCCTTTGATAGATTTAAAGAGAGAGTTTGAATTTATTTTATCCTTCCACAACATTCAAGACAACGAGATATATAATGAATGGATCAAAATCATTGATACCGCTCGTATGTTTTTCATATTCAATAGAGATATTCAATACTTTATTCAATATCTCAACAACTCTAAAGATTATATCTCAATCAAAGACATTGATCAATTTAATGAAAACTTGGCAAGCCTTAAACAACTCTCTAGCATCAATCCAACAGTTTCCCTCGATATTAATAATCGTATCAATCAGCTTATAGGGTCCAACAACATCTACCACTTACAACTCTTCCAAGGTATAAGCAAGACTCTTTTGGAATGGTTTTCAAAGTTTAATGATATTCAAAACTTTGTTAGTCAATGCCAAATTATCAATGATAGATTATCAATGGAGTTAGATAGATCAGAAAACACAACTCTTGTCAATAATGCCGATTATGCATTCAAATCAATTGCTAGTTTTGTTTCTTATTTCAAACAATACTACCGTACAGAGCCAGTGAAAACTAGATTAAATACTTTTGCAGATGTGTTGGCATTCTTTAATACAAGTTTTCCTGATCCAAACAAGGCCGTGTCTTCATTCACCATTCTCAACACTGTTACAAAGAATATAGATAAAATCAAATTGATTTTTGAATCCTATACATTAGACGATTCAAAGAATGTAGCTAAAATTGTTCAAATGATTGTCAATGAAAATATTAAATTTATCTCTAATATCGACTCTTGGTGTATAGTGGCCAACAACGTATCATACAGTCAAGATTTAATCGATGACTTGTACAGAGGCTTGGATTTAGCCACTTGGCAAGAGAAAAACAAAACTTGGATCAACACATTTAAAAAGTATTATAAAGATATCAAAAAGATTCACAAGATTCATCAACAATTGATTGGTATAAACCACCCAAGCTATCCCCATGGAACCATTCAAGTATCGATTCAGGGTGGCGAGCAAAATACATTTTCAGAAAAGATTGTTAAACTGAAAAATCAATATAATGATTGGTTGGATAAAGTAAATAGATTACCAAATCAATTGCTATTACTCAGACCTCATGGCATTTCATCGTTTTACAACATTATCGATAAATATCTTTGCTCCCTAGATAGCGAAACAATATTAGTTCTTGACCAAATCTCTCAGCTATCAAGTTTAATATATCCATATATTCAATATTGTTTTCCAGCAATACAAAAGATGGATGAAAGTTTAATAATAGCAACAATCAACAAAAACATTAAGCTAAAGTCCACCCGTAATACTTATGAATTTTTATTAATATTCTTTAATTTCTTTGAATCAGAATTGAAATTAAAATTAAATTTTAACAACAACAACCCGACCGATAATAATAATTTAAAGATTATTAAAGTTAAAAACTATAATAATATTTATAATTGTTGCTTTTTGGTAAATGGAAATACTCCACCGCATCCAAGTCAAATTTTTTTTACAAATCCCCAAGAAGACTTTGATTATCAAGCCTTTGAAAAGATTTCGAATCTCGATCTTTATCCATTAAATTACTTTTTAATAGGTGTATCAAAAAACAAACAAGATCTCTTTCAATGGATTTCAAAACAAAATTCAAAGAAATCTTGCAACTGTATCTATATTATCGTATCGATCAATAACAATAGCGACTTTATGGACTTTTTGAATTATATTACAAATATAGAAATCAAAGATACAGACTATACACAATTTAAAAACTATTATCAAAGTAACAAGTTTAGTATCAAGTCTTCCATTCTAACTGGCAAAGGGAAAACTTTTTATTTCAAGAACCATTTAATCAAAAACTCTGACGCAAGTCAAGAAACTCTTGTATATTATCTTAGACCTGGATGGGACAGAAATGAATTGATCACTAAGCTAAATCAATTAAAATCAAGCAACAAGAAAAAGGTACTTCTCTATTTTAACATCTCTAGCTTTTCTAGTTTTGATAGAGCCAATATATTTTTCTACTCTTTTCTTTTATTTGGGTCAATGATGGATTTAAACAATCATCAATTATTTAGTCTCTATGGTATAGAAATTAATCTCTATATCGAGTTTGGCGCTAGTTTAGAATCAAGTATTGGTGAAATTGAATATATCAACAACTCTTTTCCTCTTCTGTACTACCTTTCCAACACTGTCACCTGTAAACTTGATTGGGTCATCAATGAACTCGTATTAAAATGCTTTAGATATGTTTACTATATCAAAGACTTTAATTTTGATTACTCTAGCGAAATTGAATTCTTTCAAAAACCTCAACAAGTCAACACAAACTTTACCGAGCCCTATGGATTAAAGGAATTCTCTCAAGATATTAAACAGCTACTAGAGAACCAATTCCCAGCCAACTATTCATTCCCCTCAATTGAATTTCTATTGGACAACAACTATCTCCATGAAAGAAAGGCATTTTTCCTTTTGCTAAATGAAAAGTTGAAATACTTTGATGTTTTTATCGATAATAACACAACTCATCATTTTGATAGTATTGGTAAACTATTCCCCTGGGTCTTGTTAGAATGTCTTTGGTTGACTTGTCCTAAAACATATATCAATTCAAACCATAACATATGGGAGAATCCACCAACTATTTCAAAGACTCTGGTAAATCACGCAAAATCTAGGGTATTAAAGGATAGAGTAGAACCTACAGATGTCCATATGGTTGAGTTTATAGACTTTAATCAAAATTTCTCCAAATATCAAAAGTCGATTGATAGATATGCCACCGTTAATCTTTTTGATCCAAAATGGGCACAATATATCTATACATTGGAAAACAAAATTGATTTCTTTCAACTTATCGGAAGATTCTTTTCTATTGATACATTCACAAAGAACCCTTTAATTTTGGAAAAGATTTGCTCAGATTCAGGTTATATATTAACACCAGAGTTTGGACTTAGATTGGTTATTCTCCATGACAAGCTGAAATATCAAAAGTCAGTGGTACTCTCTGGTGGCACTGGTGTGGGTAAAACTAAAATGCTATACTTTTATTCTCTCATCCTAAACTATCAATATGTTCAAGAAACTCAACATCAATTCAATTTAAATTTCATTAAAGAGTTGAATAGAATCGTAGAAAAGAGAAACACTCCATCAATTAGTAAGATTCAAAACGTTGGTGAAATTCATAGGATACCAGAGTTGATTGAAGACATTGCAAGAGACAAGCCTATAGCTGCAAAGGACTTTGTGAATCAAATTGGTGATTTTATTATGAATTTGTTGTCAAAGAATCATTTGGTAAACATTTCAAAGAACTCTCAGCTTTCAATGTTTGAATCCAAATTAAAGAAAGGGTCATTCACGCTTGAAGATGCTAAAAGCTTTAGTAAAATGGCTTGCAACCAATTAAACTATATCAAAGTATATCATAGATTTGTTATGCATCTCAAGTATACAAGTGACCTCTTTAAACAAGATTTATTAGACATTTTCCAAGATGCCAGACACCTATTGTCAAGCAATAGTGACATCAAGATTCTCATCTTTATCGACGAGTTTAATACGAGTCCTTTAGACACCCTTTCCATTATCAATGAGATATTTATGGATAACACAGTTGATGGCAAAGAAATACCACCCAATATCTATTGGGTTGGTGCCATGAATCCATTGACAAAAATCAATCCAGAGTCCTCTCTTGCAGGCAGTAGTATAGATTTTACTGGTGTAGAGAATGCAGAGCTACACAATAATGTATTCATCGTGCAGCCCACTCCTCCATCTATGAACAAGATTCTATTCAATTTTGGTGAATTCTCTCAATCAAATGAAAGACCATTTTTGGATTGTCTCTTTAAAATTAAGCACAAAGAGTTGGATAAATCATTCTCTCAACATTTAATTGAAGTAATCACAGAATGTCAATCATTCCTCAGAAATGGATTCATAAGAGACACTAAAATCCATCCTTCCATTCGTGATGTAATGCGTTGCTCCAAACTTTACGAATTCTTTACAACAGACTCTGTTGGTGTACAAATGCTTTTATCCACAAACTTTTTCACCAAAGAAGAAAAAAACTCTTATTTTGAAGAAAAACAAAAACAACACTACCTCAACCTCTCGCTTTCTCTCTCCTCCTCCCATATAATGACCTCTCCAGTGGTACCAACTTTTCTATTAAACAAAGATCTATTACATTGGCTCTCACTCATTGCCTCCATTTGTATTTGTTATTACCAGAGAATTCCTACAAACTTTAGAAAACAATTCAAAGAAAAGATTAGTCTTTGGTTAGCAAATCGTATGGACTCTTGTTTAAAAGCATTTACCTTTACAAAGATTTTCAAAGAAATTGTCGATGGTTTTTCCGATAAAATTAAACCAAAGATTCCCAAAGGTGTGGCTTTGACTCAATCACTTCAATTAAATATCTTTACCATGATTGTTTCAATTAAAGCTGGTATTCCTTTATTGATTGTTGGTCCTCCAGGTTGCAGTAAGACATTGAGTCTTAGTATTGTGATTGATATTATGAATGACAACAAAGTAAACACTAGAGAAAAATCAAATTTAGATAAAGGAGTTTTCCTCGATATGCCCAACATCTATACTCTTAAATATCAATGTACTCCGTACACCTCTGATGAAGAGATTAAAAAGAAATACACTCAGGCTATAGGACATCAAGACTTTTTCCTTCATACAAAGCATGTTGTATTTTTAGATGAAGCTGGTTTGATTAAAGAGCAAGAGGCCCCCATGAAAATTCTTCACGACTATCTAGATAAAGAGCAACACGTAGCAACAGATAAGAATATCAGTAATATAGAAACCGTTATCTTGTCAAACAAAATTCTAGATGCTGCCAAGAATAACAGAATGTTGATTTTAATCCATTCCGATAATATAGACTCTAAAGACGAAGAGATTCTTGTGTCAACTTGCTTGCCAATGATTGATAAACTTGGTGATCAAGAAATGAAAAAGAAAATTACTCATGCTCTTTGTCAGGGCTACAGATCTGCCAACCAATTTACCAAAGATACTAAAGAGAATCTTTTCCACCAAAGAGATTTTGTCTTTTTCCTAAGACATTTGAATAGAACATTGGAGAGAAAAGATACACCAACCATCACCTCTGATATTTTATTGGAATCTTTGGAAAGAAATTTCAATGGCATAGACTTTAATAGCTTTAAATCTTTGGCCCAGGTGTTTTTCAATGGATTTGGATTTACAATGAATTCTCTAGAGAACAGAATCATTGATAGAATACAAGACTCTTTATCTGAATCTCTTGATCTTGCCAACAATCCAAACAACTCTGCATTTAGATTCATCATGATTATAGATCCCTCTGACAATGAGTCGTCTCTTGCCATTCTCAAAGAGATGAACAAGAATGCCAAAGTCATTAGAGTGGGTGGATTCCATAATGATACTACTATCTCTTCATTGGTTGATTTATTCTCTGAAATTAAAAGAGAGATGACTAGTGGTGGCACAGTGATTCTTGTAAATACTCAAATCATTGATCAATGTTTCTATGATGTATTTAATAGATATTTTATTACTCTTTCCTCCAAAGAGAATGAAGTATCACTCTGGGCAACAATATCTTTTGGTACACACACTGTGCACCAAAAGGTTCATCCCAACTTCAAGATTATTGTATTGCAGCCACTCTCCACTCTCCACAACGTCCAATTGCCTTGGCTCAATAGATTTGAAAAGTACCAATTGACCACAGAAACTTTTGTTGAACACTATTTCCTATCCAACAAACAAACCCGTCCATATAAAGCTTTATTGGAATCAACCAATTTCTTTATCTCTAATTTCCAACAAAATGAAAAGTTTTATCTATTTGGCCATCAATCAGGTACAAATCACTCGCTAGTCTACTCTATGTTGTATAAACAAAGCTCAATGAACCCCATTAGAGACTCTAACCTCAAGCTCCTTTTACTTGGCAAACCGGAAAAGATTTTGGATTGTAAATGGATTCCCTATATGAATGAATACATCTTTGATCAAGAACATCTTAGTATTCTCAACTTTATTAAATCATTGACCAACAATGAAAATAGAAAAAAGATGTATACAATCTATACAAGATCATCTATAGATCTATATAATCTTACAAGCCAAGCCGATCAATTCAATGTCCTCCAAATGAGTAAATTTAAATCATCCATCTCTTTGAAAAAGAAATTGGTTTCATTCTTTGATGAAGAGAGTGCAAGCTCTCTACCAATTACTCTATTGGTCTGTGATATGAAAGAGACCTTGACTTCACAAATTAACTCGGTTGTGGATCTTTATAATCAACTCAAAGATAATAATCAAAAATCATTGATTCTTATACTCCACTATCCACACGAGCTATTGATCTCTAATCAAGTCAAATTTTCCGTCAACTATATTCATCCAATGGAGTACATGTACATAGACTCACTTGGTATCAACAATGATAACGATGACATAAAATCATGGATGGCCAAAGGATTTGGTTTGGATACTCTTCTCAAGAACCAATCACTCTATGAAATATTAAAGCCATTGCTATTCAATCAAATATCTAGCATTGTTAAACATAATATTAAATTTGACTCCAATGATGCCGAAACTCTCGACAAAAACTCGATTAAACAGGAAATTTTAAACACATTTTACGAACATCCCGAATGGTGCAAGGAAATAATCGACCTCTTTATCACCCAACATCAGCAAAGTGGTAGTTTACAAAATGTCTTTTCCATTGTTCTCTCTGAATGCTCTTCTACAATATCAAGTGGAAACTCAATGGGCAACTCCTTTATCGACCTGATCAAAGAATCTATGAGCATCTATTTACATCCTGTATTACTAAAGGTGATCAGAGCTCTCTTTAGTCAAAGTAGTCTCAAAAATATCTCTCCAGATTCTGATCAAGACTATTTTGTAAAATTATTCATAAAGAGTCTTGTAATCAAGCTATCGTCTTCAAGATCAGATCCTATTGTCATTAGTCGTAATCAAGAAGATGAAGAATCTATTGACTCTATAATTCTTTATGATCAATTATCCGACAACATATTCTTGTTGATTGATAAAATTGTAAATGAATTTAGAACAAAATCTACAATCTCTGCTCCTTCTCTTTATAATAATAGTAATAACAATAACAATAACATAAAATTAAATGAATTGGGATTACAACAAATGGTACAAAAACTTGAAGAATCTATAAAGAAATCAAATATGAATGATTTAATCAAGTTTATAGAAAGCAAATCAGAGATTAGGGAATCTATTGTCCAAGAGTTTTTGATCAAAACTGTAAAGATACTCAAGCCCTCTAAATGGTTAGGCCTATTCCAAGAGATTATCGATATATTAACTAAACAATGGAGTTCTTTTTCATTTGCTAAATATTGGTCTTTATACTATGTCCAACAAGATCTTTTATCATTCATTAATGATATTGTAGATTGCCTCTATGGAATATTGGAAAAAGATAACAAGAAAACAAGAGACCAACTCTCTGCTGATATTATTCAATGTTTAAAGAGTAGTGGCAGTGGTAGTAATGATCAAGTTCAAAAAGAAATGATGAAATTGGTAATTAATAGATTTAGTGATAGATTCAATCAATTCTTTGCCACCTGGGAATTGAAATTGAAAAAAGAGTCTCAAGAATCGACAGAGGTATTCTTGTCAAGTTTAGGTGATTGGACTTTTAAACTTTCAATTATTTTTAATATCTATCCCATCGAAAAGTTATTAAAGAATCTATTAGATGTTGAGCCAACCCTTTTCACCAAATCCACTCATATTTATTACAACTACTACTTAGCCCTTTCAATTTTCATCAAGAATGCAACCATTTACAAAGATCAGTTTATTAGCGAAAAACAAAATGTTGGAAGTAGTTTCTTGGAGATTTTTGAAAAGTGTGATCGTACAAACAATGATTTATTTATGTTGGATATTATAAAACCTTTAGTTCCATTGAAAAAAGAGAATATCATTGAATTTATGATGGTCTACACTTCTCCTAAATACAAAATCCCCCAAGAATGGGTAAAGCAAATCATTATGGATATTATTGAAAGCACAAGCCAAAGAGATATTATGGAAATTGTTGAAATGGTCAAAGATAAAATTGGTTCTTCCATTTACTTTATCCCCGATGTCTATAGTAATCATGCAGACTTTTTAAATACAAAGATATTAAATATTAGTAGTATTGATGGAAATGGTAGTCATTTTGGTATCATTCACATCCTTTACAATACTTTACTAGATATTCAATTTAAATTGAATGCCGATGGTAAACAAGGTTTACTTATAGATATTAATCAACTCATTAAATATCAAGTCGAGAGTCAAGATCTCTACTCCAAACTATACTCCTTGGTCCTATGTAGAATAGTAATGGACCAATTTATTGACCACCTCGACACCAATTGCAGTAATAACTTTGAAGAAAAAAATCTTTTCAAAATCTTGACCAACTATCAAAACTCTTTGTATCTTACCTTTATCTTACAGCCCGATAAAGGTCAACCAAACTTTATTCAAAACTCTTTGAATCAATTTTACTTTTTAAACAAATTAAAATGTAAAAACTCTAATCTATTTGACAGCTTTATCCAATCGCGTCAGATAATGGAGGACGTTGGTTTATTGAATCTATTTGAATTCAAGATAGAGAGTCCCGATCTTGCCAATACTTTGTTTTCTATATTAAAGGCATTTAATCCACCAAAACAAGGTATCATCTCGTCCACCAAATCTTTACCAATCTTTAGTGACACACACTTTAAATTGTTTAAATATTATGATGAAAAATCAAATGTGCTTAGTGTATCAAAAGATTTCCCAAAAATCTTGGAATTCATTAGATTGTTTAGAAAATTCTTTTATCTCAGACTACCTAGAGACTATTTACACCGACCCATTCAAGATGCTTTTGATTTACTAGTTCAATTTGAAACCAAAGAATCTATTGATACTCTACTCTTGTCTTGGAACCAATGCAAATCTTTATTACAACTTGATGAATCCACAACTACCCTCTCTAAAATTGTATCCTTTTCCACCGCACTTGGATCCACTGGTAACACTGCTTTTTCAAAAGATGTATTTTCATTGCTTTTTAAAGAATGGAAAGAGATTACTGATCAAATATTAAATCTAAAAAATGATTATCTTGAAGAGAATGATGAATTTATTAGACCTCAATTTAATCAAATATTTGGCTCAGATGGTAGTGCACATAGATATGATAAATACTTGGGTTCAAACTATAAAGAATACCTCTTATTTTGTATGGACTTATCTATAAAGTATCAAAATGATGTATCATTGTTACAAAAAGATTCAATCTCTATTCAAAATAGATTAATCTCCTTTTTTATCTCTCAAAAAAATACTTTTATTGAAAAGTTTTTCTTTTTAGATAAAGAATTTCCATTTAGCTTAGCGAAAAAGAATTCTACAAGTGCAAATGAAGATGAAAAGGTTAATTCATTCTTGTCTGTGTATCCAGATTCAATTAAAACTTTGAAAAAATTGGTTTCAGATTGGTCAGATTACAATTTACATAATCCATTCAATGATGAACAACAATTTAAAGAATTGGTTAAACAAATTCCCTATCATCAATTACTATCTCTCTCTGAATACTTTGTCGAAACCATTTTATTAATTACAGATAATATTCAAGACAACATTTCTTTGGATACTTTTTCAAAGAAAACTCTGTTTGAATTTAATCCCTACTTTATTAATAATGGCAATGGTGGTAATGATGTGGAGCCAATGGAATTTAAATCTATTTTTGAAAGAACTTTGGTATCTAGTTTGTTTAGAATTTCAACCATATTAATCAAGGGTTGTAGTATTTTTGACAGACTTTATTGTGGAATTATATTTGAGCCAAATCCATTGGAACAAAAATATGTTGATCTTATTGATAATATTGAAAATACAATTACACAAGATACATTGAATGGTAGTAATACAAGACAATGGATTGAAGCTTTAACAAATACAATTCAATCCCTATCTCTTCCAGTTGTTAAACAAATTGTCTCTGTTCAAAAAGCTAAATTTAAAGATATTCTAAAAAATTTTGCAAATAACAATTGCTTGCTAATTACAAATCTACTGAAAGAAGAAAACCTACCATTAACCTACTATCCAATCTTGATGAGAAAATTGGTAAAAATTTTAACTCAACTTGATATGATCAAAAATAATCAAAAATCAACAATCACCACCACTTTTGTTGAACCAAAATGGGAATTTAATATTAAAGTTAATAATGATATTGTTAATAATAATAATAGTAAAAATAATGGAATCAATAATGTTTTAGATAAAAAGAATCCTATCATTAATAATCAAGACAAAGAAGTTAAGGATTTAGTCAACAATAATAACAATAGTCATAATAATAGTATTAATAACAGCATTAGTAGTAATAGTAATTTTAATGATAAAATATTATATGATAGAAATATTTTTATAAAACTATTACAGGAAAAGAGTAAATTTAATCAAGAATTTATTGAAAATATTATTGGAATGGGTATAGATTGTTATTCGGTTGTACTTAATTTAAAAAAAGAAGAATGGACATCAAGCTCAATTAAAATTCCACTTGGTAAGAGAAATGAATTAATTAATCTCACCAAACTAGAATTACCTGCAGATGTGAAAAAGTCTTATGCTTTTGATAGCTATCCAATCGATATGCAGAGTGAAAATGTTTTGAAAACATTTTTAATTGATATCATTGGCATTGATAATCAAACAACCCTTTACAATGATTTAGGTTTCACTAGCTTGGTTAATATTCTACCAGCAGATGATGATGCTTCTTATTGGGATGAATTAGTAGATGAACTAACACCCATATTAAAGCCCGCTAAATTGTTCAATTTGATTTCTCAATTAAAAGAATTGAAAATAAATTAAGCTTAAAAACTTTTTTTCAAACTAAGCCTAAATAAAACCAACTTTTTAATATTTTCACTTCGATGTGTAAAATCCATCAGAAAATGATTACTTTTTATATTTAAATCTGATTTTACATTATTGTGAGTTTTGAACTCCCCAAAATGTTTTTTTTTTGAATTTCGATCCATTTTGACAAAAAAAGAAAATATATTCTATAATTGAGAAAATCTCAAACTAAATCTTCATACACAAAAAAAATGAATGTTATTTGAGAAAGGTGTTACATCATTCGCAAAAATAACTTAGCGTAATATTAATATTCAAAAATTCCTTTGTTTTTTTTTCACTTCAAAATTTCCTTTTTTAGAAAAAAAAAAAAAATCTAAAAAAAGAAATGTGTGGACAACACTTTTACACAAAAGGAAACAAAATGAAATCTAATGAATGTGAATAATTTGGGGGTACAAATGAAATTTCAAAGTATGCACGCCACTACCACTTTACCAAAGTATAATTGCACAACGCTCACTACATATACACACATATAATATTTATATACAAATAACATAAAAATGAATTTCGAATTTGAAAAAGCAACCGCATCACCACCAAACAATCCCAATCTCTTGAAAAAGAGTCCAAATTTCAGTCGAAAGAAGGTGGACAGAAGACTTGAAGATGGACAAGAGCTCAAAGATGAACACCTTCGTCTTGTTAGCGAAAAGAATCAATTGGAAGTCCAACGTGCCAAGGAGGTCGCAAAGCAAAATAAAAAGCGTGACTTGGAGGAAAGAAAAGAAATCAAAAGTGAAATCATTGAATCTCAAGAGACTGCCGAAGAGAATCGTGAAAAGTTTTTAGAGGAAATCATCCAAAAAGGCAGAGAAGGTGTCGACGGTCGTTTCACAAAATAATAATAACAAACACGCACACAATAAAATATAAATAGAATTTCTAAAAATCTGTTTTCCTCTCACTATCATTATATTAACACACACGCACACACACAATAGTGACAATGCTTAAAATACTCTTTCTTTCTTTTATTTTAACTAATTTGAGCACACCCAACTAATCATAGAAATTTTGTTCATATTATAATATTATGCTAATTCTGATAATTTTTAGCGGGGATGAAAATGTAACACCCAGCAAAAACTACAGAGGGGAGAAATTTTCAAATAAATTTTTCAATATTTTTTTTATCATAAACTTTTTTGCGTCAGTTTTTTTTTTTTCATTAAAATTCACACATGACACCCTAGAAAAAACCCATGTTTTTAAAAATAAATTTTTTTGTTGATTTTTTTTTTTTTTTTTTTCTATAAAAAAAGAATCATCATCAACAACCCATTATCATATTTACACTTGCTACACTAACATTTATTGATTTAAATTGATTGTGCACACCAAAAGGTTTACAATACTATAGTATTTTATTTTTTATTTATTTTATATATTTATATATCTCTGTAAAACATATATATATCTCATATTTCCACATATCTATCTCACACACTCTCTGTAAAAACACACAACAACAAACATACATATATATATAAATAATGGCTGGTGGTAAAGATTGGGAAATTGTACAAGAAAAAGCTTTTACTGCTTGGGTAAACTCTGTATTGGATAAAAGAGGAGAAAAAATTCAAGATGTATCAAAAGATTTAAGTGATGGTGTTAAATTAATTGCCTTTTTAGAACTTATTTCAAACAAAAAATTACACAAGAAATACGATTTTGAACCAAAGGCTCGTATTAATTTCATTCAAAATGTTGCCATTGCTCTTAAATTCCTCGATGAAGAATTAAAGATTAAAGTTCAAGGTGTTGGTGCTGAAGGTAATTATTTTATTTTTACATCTATATCTATAGATATAGTATATATATCTCGATTTATTTATATATCTAAATATTAATATCTATCTAAATCTAAAAATATAGATTTTGTTGATAATAATAAAAAAATGATTCTTGGTTTCTTATGGACTTTATATCGTAAATATCGTATTGCTGTCATTAGTGAAGGTGACAAGAGCTCTGAAGAAGGTTTATTATTATGGTGCAAAAACACAACTACAGGTTACAATGGTGTCAATATTTCATCCTTTACAAAGAGTTTCCGTGATGGTTTGGCCTTTTTAGCTTTATCACACAAATTTGATTCAAATACATTCCAATACGCAGAATATGAAAAATTGGATCCAATCGCTCGTTTGAATGCCGCCTTTGAATTTGCTGAAAAAGGTCTTGGTGTTCCAAAACTCTTGGAAGCCGAAGAAGTCATGCGTGGTACCACTGATGAACGTTCTATGGTTTTATACACCTCTCTCTTTTTCCACGCCTATCGTGCTAAAGAAGAAAAGGAACGTATTGAAAAAGACAAGAATGAAATCGCCACTCGTTTAGCTGGTCTCCAAAACTCTCTTGAAAATGAAAAGATCACCAGAGAACAACTCATCAAACAAAAGGACGAGCTCAAGAGTCTCTTGGCCAGTCTTGAATTTGAAGGTGCCGAGCGTGAAAAGAGACTCCGTGAATTGGAAGCCAAGCTCGAAGAGACCCTCAAGAATCTCGAATTAGAAAAACTTGCTCGTATGGAAATGGAAGCCCGTTTGGCCAAGACTGAAAAAGACAGAGCCATTCTCGAACTCAAACTCGCCGAAGCCACCGAAGAAAAGAATAAACTCGAACAAGAGATTGAAGCCTCCAGACAAAGAGGTGCTGCTGAAGCCCAAGGTCTCGGTCTCCTCAGAAAGAATTTAGATCAACACGTCCACGATCTCCTCAAATGGCAAAAACTCACCATTGAAAACTCTTCTGGTGCCACCTCTATCGACGACCAAATCATCGATGAAGTCTCTGGCCTTCCATTTGGCGAACAAGTCAAACACCTTGCCACCAAATTGGACGATGAAAACAAAGGCATTCAAAAATTATTGTCTCAAAAGGAAGATGATCTCAAAATTGCTAAATCTAAATCATCAAAAACAACCAAAGCTAATTAATTTAATTATTTAATTTTTAATTATTATTTTTATTTTTAATCACAAAAAAAAAAAAACGAAAATAAATTTGTACAAAAAATTTTTAAAATATCCAATTTAAGCAGTCATCAAATCATTTTTAAATTGATAAATGTATATAAAAGGTCATATTTTTAAAATAATTCTGCATATACATGGGATGTGGGTGGGATAAAATTTTCCCGAAAAGTAAACCACACTGTGTGTGGGGGACATATGTAATATATGTATTTTACTAAAAGTGAATAAATCGAGTGGTGGATTATATATTTTTAGTTTTTACCACACCAAACCACTCTCTTCTTTTCTTTTTTTCAATTTCCTATCTTTATCTTTAACCTTATTTCTATTTTCTTAATTATCTCATACATATACAACACCACCAAAAACTAAAAACAAGCACGATTTAAATTTCATTTATTTCATTGCATTTCCATTTTAATTAAATAATTGGAAATTACCACCACCACCACATAACCCCACAGACACCAAAGCAACCAAAACACTTGTTCCCTCTTCCAAGCAAGTGTATAGTGGAGATTGTTGTGTTTATTTTAAACTTTATTTCGTTTGTTTGTTTAAAGTAATAATAGTAATAATAGTAATAATAATATCTCTTTTTCTCTATTTATTATAATAATTATAGTATTTGTGTTGGTAATATGATTTTGTGTAGATGAGATATTAATAATAATCACATTTATTTGTTCAAACACTATTCAATACTAGTATCCAGAATAATAGTAATAGTGTAAATAGTCGTAGTAGTAGAAGGAGTAGTTTTATTTATACCCAATTCATTTAATTCACCTTCACCAGCCCATACACACAACATTTATTAATTTATTTATTTATTATATATATTTATCAAAAAGTGGAGAGCAACAACAATAGTAAAGAGATGATTGAAAATTCGCCAAAAGAAACTTTTGCTTCTAATGGTAGAGGTAAAGTTTGGTTGGAGAATAAAGATAAAGGATGGATTCAAGGTGAAATAGTTAAACAACTAGAAGACTCGAGTTACTTGGTATTGGATCAAGACGGAAAGGAAACTACCATTAAAAATGATGATGTTAGAATGCAAAATCCTTCTATTCAAGAAGGAATTGATGATATGACTTGTTTATCACATTTACATGTAATTATCATTGTTTAGTTTTTGGCCAATCTTTATAGTATATTAATATGATAATGATAACAAAAATATAGGAAGCAGCAGTTATACATAATTTAATTAAAAGATATGAATTAAATGAAATCTATACATATACAGGTACAATTTTAATTGCAATTAATCCTTATTCAAAGTTACCAATCTATACAAGAGAAATGATTGAAAGTTTTTGTGATCAACCAGTGGCAAAGTTACCACCTCATGTATATTCAATTGCAGAGAATGCCTATAGAGAAATGTTGAATTTTCAAAAGAATCAGAGTATATTGGTCTCTGGTGAATCGGGTGCTGGTAAGACAGAGACAACTAAATTCCTTTTACAATACTTTGCCGCTATGGGTGAAAAGGGCAATGGTAATACAGTGTTGGCCTCTGAGTCAGACATCGAAGAGAGCAATAACATAGAGACACAGGTAATTAAATCTACACCCATTCTCGAGGCATTTGGTAATTCAAAAACACTGAGAAATGACAATTCTTCAAGATTTGGTAAATTTATTGAAATTCATTTTGACAAGCAAAAGGGTACCATTGTGGGTGCAAAGCTAGAGACCTATTTACTCGAAAAATCAAGAATTGTTAAGCCACCCGCCAACGAGAGATCATATCATATATTTTATCAAATGTTGGCTGGGTTGGATGAAAAGGTGTTGGAGGGTTTGTCAGTCTCGAGCGATCCATTAGAGTTTAATTACTTATCGCAGAGTGGGTGCCACACAATCGATGATGTCGACGATAAAGACATATTCATGAAAACAGAGAAAGCCCTCAGAGTCGTCGGCTTTACAGAGGACGAGTTACTTGGTGTGTACAAGATGTTGGCATCCATTTTGCATTTGGGTAATATAGAGTTTGGTGAAGGAAAGGAAGAAGGATCTTCAGTGGTCAATGATTTGTCAACCATAGGAAACAAAGAATA
Organism: Polysphondylium violaceum; assembly: GCA_000277445.1. Classification (NCBI taxonomy): domain Eukaryota; phylum Evosea; class Eumycetozoa; order Dictyosteliales; family Dictyosteliaceae; genus Polysphondylium; species Polysphondylium violaceum. The sequence goes on from AJWJ01000346.1 coordinate 20,610, forward strand.
CAACCCATTGGAAACTGCTTGCACTCTATTGGGATGTGATAAAGAGGTGTTAAAGAAAACATTTACATCAAGAATGATGAAAGCAGGCAATGAGTCATACACAATCCCATTAAACACCCAGCAAGCATCGGAGGCAAGAGATTCATTATCAATGTTTTTATACTCTAGATTATTTGATTGGTTAGTTTACAGAATCAATCTTTCAATATTTAAAAACAAAAAAGATTATTTATTTATTGGTATTTTAGATATCTATGGGTATGTATATCTATGATTTACTATTTTAACAAATTCATTATATTAATATATCTATCGATAATATATCTAGATTTGAATCATTTGAAAAAAATTCATTTGAACAATTTACAATTAATTATGCAAATGAAAAGTTACAAAATCAATTTAATCATCAAATATTTAAATTGGAACAAATTGAATATGATAAAGAGAAAATAGATTGGTCATATATTGAATTTTCAGATAATCAAGATTGTATAGATTTAATTGAAAAGAAGCCACTTGGTATTCTAAGTATACTTGATGAAGAGAGTCAGTTTCCAAAATCAACTCCAAACACTCTTTGTTCAAAATTATATAGTAATCATTCAAAAACAAAACATTTTGAAAAACCAAGATTTGGTACCACATCATTTACAATTGATCATTATGCAGGAAAGGTAATTATATTTTATTGAGATATATTATTTTTAGACATACACCCACACACATTCATATGAAATTTAGATTTTTAACAGTTAAAAATGTGTGTGGTTATCTTGAAATTTAAATTTCCCTCCAAAATATAAATATTAATTATTTTGTTTTTTTCATACACACAACCACATTCAAATAATAATAAAAATAACAAATAGGTAAATTATGATACAGAATTATTTTTAGACAAGAATAAAGATTTTATTATTGCAGAGCAAGTTATTGCACTTGAAGCTAGTAGTTGGGAATTTTTTACCAAACTTTTAAAAGCTAGTAAAATGGGGGGAGCACCCGAATCAAAGCAGGCGCCCTCGTCTTCTGGTGGTAAAGGAAAGGCTGCTGGATCAACATTTAAATTCTCATCGGTTTCACAACAATTTAAAGAATCTTTGAATCAGTTGATGAATACCATCAATTCTACAAATCCTCATTATATCAGATGTATTAAACCAAATACCGAAAAGAAGGCAAATCTATTTGACAATCTCATGGTTTTGCATCAGTTACGTTGCAGTGGTGTCATTGAGCAACTGAGAATTTCAAGATCGGGCTATCCTAGTCGTTTGCCATACGAGAGCTTTATCAAGAGATACAAACTCATCGTGTCTAAGGACTTTAAAGAGTCGTCGCAGTGGCAAGATATCGTCAAGGACGAGAAGAAGGGCTCAGAAAAGATGGTAGAAAAGTTGAATATTGATTTGTCAATGGTGCAATTTGGTCTCACCAAGGTGTTTTTTAAATCTGGTGTTGTGGCAAACTTGGAGCTTCTTCGTTCAGAGACTATGTACAAGGCGGCCATCGACATCCAGAGAATGTGGAGAGGGTTCTTTGAAAAGAAAAAATACATGGCCACCAAGCAGTCATCAATATGTCTTCAATCCTTTATTCGTGCCATGTCTGCGCAAGGTATCTACAACGACCTGCTCTTGGAATCCTCTGCTCTCCATTTACAATCGGTTATACGTCATGCCATTGAAGAGAGATACATGAATCATCTCAGACACAACTCATTGCATTTCCAAACCCTTATCAGATCCTACAACGAGTCGCAAGAGTTTTATGCATTTATGGAGAAATCCAGAAATATAATCACTATTCAATCCAGATGGAGAGGAAGACAGGCCAGAAGAGTTTTTAAGCAAATGAAAATATATGCCAAATCATTGACCAACGTGGTGGCAGAGAAATCAAAGTTGGAATCTCGTATTGGTGAATTCCAATCCCGTCTTTCTGAACAGACCAATACCCTCTCTATGGCCAAAAAAGAAAAGCAAGATACACTCGACAAATTATCGTCACTGGAAAAGGAATATGATCAATTCAAAATTGAGTCCAAGAGTATTATTGATAAACTTTCTCAAGAAAATGCTACTCTTTTGGATGAGATTGATCAATTAAAAGCAACAATACTAAATAATGATGGTAATCCTCAATCTACCACTCCTCCCCAAAAATCAAATTCACCTGTTTTACCATCTTCCTCATCCTCGATTATTATTGAAAAAGATAATATTATCAGAAAATTACAACAACAGCTTGAACAATTGCAACAAGATAATATTTCTAAGGAACAAGAGCAAATGGAAGATATTGATATTCATGATCAACAAGAAGAGCTACCTATTGCCAATCCAAATATACTTTTATCGCCAAAGAAACATAAAGGTGAAGATAGGGATGATCAAAAACAAATTTCAAAATCCATTGAACATATTGCTCATCATGAATCTAGTGGTAATAATGATGTACAAGTTCCTAGAGAGACCATTGAACTCATTGAAATCACCAAGCAAGAGTTGTCAATGGTAAAAAAAGAAAATCAACAACTTTTAGACAAAGAATCTACCAATCAACGTTATATTCAATCATTAAAGGACCAAATTAAACAGCTCGAGGATAGATTGGTTGTAGAAGGTAAAAGAGTCCAACCAAGAGTGTTGCCCGGTGTATCGAGTGAACTCATCAATTCTCCAATCAATAATAGGGATGTCAAACACTTGTCATACGTAGACTTTATCAAAGATAGCGAAAATGATAATAGTTTAATATCAAATTCGTCACCAATGAGTTCAAGCACTGGTATGGGATCACCATCGTCTCAATCTGAATTGGGCAAATCCAGATCCATTGAGTCACACCATGGATCAATTCAAGAGTTGGCCAGTTCGGTTAAATTTAACAACAATCCTATCGAGGCTGGAAAATATTTAGTCGATTTGATCATGTTGAATAGAAACCAATTAACTTATATCACATCATCAAGTATGGGTGGATTGCCTGAACCTGCCTTCATTGTCTCTAGATGCTTTATTCAAAATATCTATTTGCAAGAGCTGACAACTTCACCCACAACAAAATCATTTGTCGAACAAAATGTTGAAGTCATGTTGTACTTTTTTGACAAAATCGATGATTTAATATTAAAAGACCCCAAGGCCAACAATACAACACTATCCTATTGGTTTTCAAATTTCTTTGTAATTTATAATATCGTTGAAGCTTTCCAAGGTCTATATCAATCATCCATATCAAACTTTTCCGATCAAGACAAAGCTCTATTGGATAAATTTAATACAACGCTCCAAGTTATGATTGTAAAATCTCATAAGTCTGTTGTCAAGCATATCACAGATTACATTCAACCCCTCCTTCATAAATCATTGAATGTTGAACCAACTTTGGATATTAATTTTTATGAACCAATTACAAATTATTTGTATGTATATAGATTCTATTTGTAAATTCATTTACATTTTATTAACAATATATTTATTAATAATATTTAGATCACAAATTGAATTATCATTATCTTTGGATCATTGTTTAATTAATGAAAATATCTGTAAATTATTATTTGAACAAATATTTTCATTTATCAATGCAACTGTATTCAATGAAATATTGTTGAGAAAAGATTTATGTTGTACAACAAGCTCCATTCCATTAAAGGTTAATATCTCTGAATTGGAACATTGGGTCAAATCTCATCATGACAGAGAATGGGCCACTCCTGTTTTATCCAAACTTAGATTGTTAAAAGAAGTCTTTTATATCTTGATGATTGATAAGACTCAACTCTCTAATCAAGAGATGAGACAAGAAATTTGTCCTACCTTGTCTGTTGCCCAACTCAAACAGCTCTTAACCATGTACACCCCAGATGTCGATAGTTTTGAAGCTCCAATTCCATTGGAAATTCTGACATCCCTTATGGAGTCTAGTCAATACAATCGTAATGAAAATGTTTTATTAGAGTTGAGTAAAATATTTACGCTCTCTTTCCAACCTGTTCAAACATCTCCCAACTCTTCTCCAATTCATTCCATATCTAATCTCAAAACCAGTATTGATTTAAATCAAATACAAACTATTCACTATCAATGTGATTCTCTTGTCTCAAGTATTATGAAAAAGAATATAGAAATATCTAAGAGTGGAAAGAAATAAATCTACTTGTTACTTTTTAGATATTTAATTATTAAAATAAAAATTAATTTGTATTTATATAATAGTAATCTAAAGATTCTCAGAGTTTTTAAAGCAATAACTATTCATAAATAATTATCTTTATTTATGAATTTATTTAGATAGAGTTTTTTGTGGTTGGATGAATCAAA